>AWOL01S0020556.1:0-10277 GCA_000715115.1 Nicotiana otophora
TTGCAGCAGCTTCTTATTAAACAGGCAGGTTGCAAGCAGCTCATGCAGACAGCTTATAAGCAACTAAAGAAAAGCCTTGCAGCTGCTTTCTGAAAAGCCTCGTAGCTGCTTCCTTTCTTCTATAAATAGAGGAGAATTCAGTTCATTATGTACAGAAGTTTGAAGTTTGAATAATATATCAGTTTCTCTCTATACTTGTCTTTACTTTACTGTCTTTATTTTATAACAATAACAATGGCATAATAAAAAAATTTCAAAAATATTTGCTAAACATTAATTAAATTCGGGTAAACACAAAAAAACAAAAAACGCACAAAATCATGCAATACATTTCTACGAACTAATTACACACACACATATATAACTTATACTAAAAGTGTGTTTCAAAATACCTATTTTTGAATTCTTTTTGTTCGAAAAATATTTGTCGCTTTCTTAACCGAATCGAGCACAAATCGCGATCAACTCCACGAGGCAGCCTTGGATCATGTTCTTTATCAATAAAATAAGAACGACAACAGATTTCGGGGATCAAAGTTGGCTCCAATAGAGTTTTTGTAAAAAACTATGGGGATGATTGTTTTTTAAAGCTTCTGTCGGGGAAGAGAAGTTGTGATATATTTATATAAGTATAGCACATTTAATTATCTGACCGACTTTTTATAGCGCATGTATTTCATGCGCTATATATTAATGAGGTAACTGACTGTTAAGGTATAGCGCATTACAAACATGCGATATATATAAAAATTTCATCAATAATTATTTTCTACCTATTTTTGTCTCTTGAGTCCAAAATGACAACATTTTGGTTTCGGACTATGAAATTGTTTGGGTAAACTTTTGATTATATAAGAATCTTCGATTTATCAGTGAGTCTAGTAAGCACTAACTATACATATAAATAAAGTGCTTATAAAATAAAATTAACTATATGATATATTTTAACTTATGACTACTTTTAATTTAGTCAAATTAAATTCACATATCCAGAAGATGAAAGTAGCCGAAATGAGGATGTTAAGATGGATGTGCGGGCTTACTAAACTGGATAAGATAAGGGGTGAAGATATTCGGGAGAGAGTGAGCATTGCTCCCGTGGACGACAAGATGCAGGAAGCGAGGCTTAGATAGTTCGGGCACGTGCGGAGGAGAACCATAGATGGCCCGGTTGGCTTTGGCAGGTACGAGAAGAGGTAGAGGGCGGCCTAAGAAGTATTGGAGCGAGGCGATCAAGCAGGATATGGCGCCGACTTTGGATTTCCGAGGACATAGCTCTTGATAGGAACATGTGGAGGTCGAGCATTAGGATTGTAGGTTAGGGGGTAGTAGAGAGTTTTTCCCTCTTTGTCCCGGGTAGTCTGATAGAGTTTTCTTTATGTCTGTTAGCGGTATATGTTGTGTTTACACTATTTTGTTGCTTTGCATAGTATTGTGTTATTGCATTTCCTTTCACTTATTTGGTGTCTCTTAAGATGATATTATTACTTCTCAGGCTTCTTTTGTTGTTACAGATCTTTTCTTTCGTTTCTTTTCCGATATTATTGTCTCTTCTGTTGAGCCGAGGGTCTCCTGGAAATAGCCTCTCTATCCTTCCGGAGTAGGGGTAACGTCTGCGTATACTTTACCCTCCCCAGACCCCACTAGTAGAATTTTACTGGGTATGTTATTGTTGTATGACTATTTTTAATTTAGTCAAAACTTTTACTATCTAACTCTAATATGTTGTATTGTAATCCCCGAAATATACTTTTGAGAATTAAAACTTTGTCTTTCTATTTTTTTCCTTTCACATTAAGGGCATTGCAGTCTTTTGAACAGAACAAATATTTATAATCATTTTTTGCACCAA
This sequence comes from Nicotiana otophora, assembly GCA_000715115.1. Lineage (NCBI taxonomy): Eukaryota > Viridiplantae > Streptophyta > Magnoliopsida > Solanales > Solanaceae > Nicotiana > Nicotiana otophora. Next base: position 1,853 of record AWOL01S0020556.1, read on the forward strand.
ATATATCCACTCCTTTTTAAATCAATATAATCCAAACACGTAATGCTTAATTACTTACAAAATCAACTACACAACTTTGAGGGGCATTTTTCAACATATTGAACCCTCATATTACTTAAATTCACGAGTCATACAATGAAATTATGGGAGAGTGATTGTAACGACCTCGCCGGTCATTTTGAGAGTATTAGTTCCGATCCCCTATTTATTTCTCCCTATATTTTATTTTGTGGTTATGTGACTTGCCGGGGTGCTTGGTGTCAGGTTCGGGAGAGTTTCAGAGTAGAATGGGACACATAGTCCCTAAATTGGAAGTTTAAGTCGTAGGAGTTGACCGTGGTTTGACTTCTATGAAGACGACCCCGGAATATAGCTTTGGCAGTTCCAATAGCTCTGTATGGTGATTTGAGTCTTAGGAGTGTATCCGGATGTTGATTTGGAGGCCCGTAGATCATTTCGACGTTAATTGACGAAAGTTGAAAAGTTGGAAGATTTTTGAAAAGTTTGATCGGGAGTGGACTTTTTGATATCGGGGTCGGATTCCGATTCCGAGAGTTGAAGTAAGTCTGTGGCATCATTTTGTGACTTTTATGCAAAATTTAAGGTCAATCGGATGTGATTTGATAGGTTTCGGCATCGAATGTAGAAGTTAGAAGTTCAAAAGTCCATTAGGCTTGAATCGTTGCGCGATTCGTGGTTTTAGCATTGTTTGATGTGATTTGATGGCTCGACTAAGTTTGTATGATATTTTGGGACTTGTTGATATGTTTGGTTGAGGTCCCCGGCACCTCGGGCGAGTTTCGGATGGTTAATGGATCAACTTTGGACTTATAAGTTGGCTGAGGTTTTTTGGTGTCCGTGTATCTGGTTTTCTCTTTCGCGATCGCAAAGCAAAGGATGCGATTATGAAGAGTTGTTACTACCAGGTGGTGATTTATTCTTAGCATTCGCGATATTAGGCCCGCATTCGCATAGCTTTGAGAGTCTCAGCTCATCGCGGACGCGAGAAGGTTCACGCGTTCGTGTAGAGGAATTGGGCGGGCCGGTTCACACACAGTTGTACTTCATGATCGCGTGGGTGAGTTCGCGATCATGTAGTTGGAGGAGTTAGTCCTTCACGTTTGCGTGGTGATTGAAGCATTCGTGCAGGGTTAAAATTCTGGGCAGCGGAGTTGTGCTTCGCGAACGTGAGGAAATTTTCCGCGATCGATTAAGGATAACTGGGCAGAAAAGGGGAAAAATCGAGGGTTTGCTTAATTTTCATTTTTGTGACTGTGAGAGTTCGGATTGAGGAGAGATTTTGAGGAATTTTCAGAGAAAGCATTTGGGTAAAGATTCTTGACTCGTTTTTGATTAATTCCCATGAATTTACTGTAAATTACACCTTTTAATTATGATTTTGGAGTTTAAAATTGAAAAAAAGTGTAGAAGTTCTTAGACCACGTTTTTGGGTTTTGAAAGGCTAAATGAGGTCGGATTTGGATAATTCTTGTATGGTTGGACTCGATATCAAATGGGTGTTCAGAAGTTTTATCGGGTTCTGAGACGTGGGCTCGGGTCGACTTTCTGGAGCAAATTTTCAATTCTTAGCTAAAATCATCATTTCATTATTTAAACTAGTTTCCTATAGTTATATTCATAGTATGAAATTGTTTTGGATAAATTCGAGCCGTTCGGAGTTGGAAAATCGAGGGAAAGGCCTTCTAATTGATTGATTGAGCGTGGTTTGAGGTAAGTGATTTGTCTAATCTGGTGTGGGGGAAATTACTCTTAGGATTTGGTATTTGTTGATAATTTGTGATATGTGAAGGCCGTGTACTCAAGGTGATGAGTGCGTACACGGGCTAAATATTAAAATTTTGATTTTGCTACATAGTTTCCTTTTCATGCCTTAATTAAGTTACTTTAGCACGTTATAGTCATCGTTTTTATCCTAATTTCACATGTCTACTTGTCTTATCTCCTATTTGCAACTTGTATCACATGTTTAGTTCAATTACTTGCTTTTCCTGATGTCAGTGTTCATTATTTAACTGTGGGAATTCTTTACTTGAAATTGCTATCTTTGGAATATTATTTATTCAGTTATTGTGTTTTGGCTTTCGTGTTATTGTTGAGGCGATTATTTGGTTGTTTGCACGAGGTTTCTTCCGTGTCGTTGTGATTATTGATACACATGCGATGGTATAAGGTCTTGGTGTTGAAACACATGCGGTGAGAAAAGGTGTGCTTGATATGCGTGGCTAGTAGGGGAATGACTAGAAGCCATGCAATATGATAAAGTGGGCTAAAACGTTGGATGTTATTTCGGGAAAATCATTTTCAAAAACCAAATATAAAGGCTCTCACAGTGATATAAGAAAAGACTATGATTTGTTTTTACGACTTGGGACTACGAGGAAGTACCTCGGGAGTGCCCCTGTTGATATTCTTTATTTGCTGTATTGTTTGGTTCTTGTTTTTCCTTAACATGTAAAATTCTTATTTTCTTTTCATGTTGTATTAGCTTTCCTTGATTTGGTGTTGTTATATCCCGTAAATTCTTTATTGTTCACTTCCCTGTCATTTTCATTATATCATTATATCTTTTGTCTTATTTCTTATTATTTTCAGTAGGGCCTTGATCTGACCTCGTCACTACTCTACTGAGGTTAGGCTTGGCACTTACTGAGCACCATTGTGGTGTACTCATACTATGTTTCTGCACATGTTTTTGTGCAGATCCAGGTACATCCTATCAACCTCGATATTAGTGCGTTGTGTTGCGACTTTGGAGACTTGAAGGTACACATGCCCGCGCCCGCAAGTCTTAGAGTCCCCTTCCTTCCCGTTCTTTTCTTATTTCTTTACATTTTGATAGACAGTGATGAATAAGATTGTTTGGTACGGTATCTAGAGCTTATGACTTATATCTCACCATGTCTTGGGATTATACGTATTGCGTTTTGGTAAATTCTATTTATGAAAATGTTGGGATGTTCTAGTTTTAATATCTTATTTAATATTTCCGCATATTGCTAGGCTTACCTAGTCTTAGAGACTAGGTGCCGTCACGATATTCTACAGAGGGAATTTGGGGTTGTGACAGTGATAGAGCGTAGATTTAGAAATACGACAATAGTGACAGAGAATTAGTTTAGATTCATGCCGGTAGATCTACAACAAAGGATATATTTTTACTATAAGAAGTTCGATGGCAATTTATCGTGAATAGAAGAAAGATCTACACATGATATTTATTGACCTAGAGAAAGCATATGATAGAGTACCACAGAAGGACCTTTGGTGGGTGATGGGGAGAAAAAGAATTCATAATAAATACTATAAGAACTCACATAAGAACTCAGGATAGCTTGGTGCTACTCGGCCTCAAATATCGAGCCTGGAACCCATAGGTATATACTCTGTCCAATTAAATATGATAAAAAATAATTATTTAATTTATAAAACAAATATACAAAATTATGAAAATATTACAATTGACACACACAAGAACTCAGGATAACTTGGTCCTACTGGGCCTCAAATATCGAGCCTGGAACCCATAGGTATATACTCTGTCCAATTAAATATGATAAAAAATAATTATTTAATTTATAAAACAAATATACAAAATTATGAAAATATTACAATTGACACACACAAGAACTCAGGATAACTTGGTCCTACTGGGCCTCAAATATCGAGCCTGGAACCTATGGGTATATACTCCGTACAATTAAATATGATAACAGTTAATTATTTAATTTACAAAATAAATATACAAAATTATGAAAATTAAAATTGACACACACAAGAACTCAGGATAGCTTGGTCCTACTGGGCCTCAAATATCGAGCCTAGAACCCATAGGTATATACTCTATCCAATTAAATATGATACAAATTAAATATTTAATTTACAAAACAAACATACAAAATTATGAAAATATTAAAATTGACACACACAAGAATTCAGGATAGCTTGGTGTTACGATGACTCAAATATCGAGCCTGGAACCCATAGGTATATACTCTGTCCAATTAAATATAATAAAAATTAATTATTTAATTTACAAAACAAACATACAAAATAATGAAAATATTGAAATTGACACACATAAGAATTCAGGATAGCTTGGTGCTACTGGGCCTCAAATATCGAGCCTCGAACCCATAGGTATATACTCTGTCCAATTAAATATGATAAAAATTAATTATTTAATTTACAAAACAAACATACAAAAATATGAAAATATTAAAATTGACACACACAAGAATTCAGAATAGCTTGGTACTACTCGGCCTCAAATATCGCGCCAGAAACCCATAGGTATATACTATGTCCAATTAAATATGATAAAAATTAATTATTTAATTTATAAAACAAACATACAAAATTATGAAAATATTAAAATTGACAAACACAAGAATTCAGGATAGTTTGGTGCTATTGGGCCTCAAATATCTGAGCCTGGACCCATAGGTATATACTTTGTCCGATTAAATATGATAAAAATTAATTATTTAATTTACAAACAAAAACATACAAAATGATGAAAATATTAAAATTGACACACACAAGAAATCAGGATAGCTTGGTCCTACTGGGCCTCAAATATCGCGCCTGGAACCCATAGGTATATACTCTGTTCAATTAAATATGATAAAAATTAATTATTTAATTTACAAAATAAACATACAAAATTATGAAAATATTAAAATTGACACACATAAGAACTTATGATAGCTTGGTGCTACTAGACCTCAAATATCGAGCCTGGAACCCATAGGTATATACTCTGTCCAATTAAATATGATAAAAATTAATTATTTAATTTACAAAACAAACATACAAAATTATAAAAATATTAAAATTGACACACACAAGAATTCAGGATAACTTGGTCCTACTCGGCCTCAAATATCGAGCCTGGAACCCATCGGTATATACTCTGTCCAATTAAATATGATAAAAATTAATTATTTAATTTACAAAATAAATATACAAAATTATAAAAATATTAAAGTTGACACACACAAGAACTCTGGATAGCTTGGTCCTACTAGGCCTCAAATATCGAGCCTGGAACCCATAGGTATATACTCTGTCCAATTAAATATGATAAAAATTAATTATTTAATTTACAAAACAAACATACAAAATTATGAAAATATTAAAATTGACACACACAAGAATTTAGGATAGCTTGGTACTACTGGGCCTCAAATATCGAGCCTGAAACCCATAGGTATATACTCTGTCCAGTTAAATATGATAAAAATTAATTATTTATTTTATAAAACAAACATAAAAAATTATGAAAATTTTAAAATTGAAACACACAAGAACTCAGGATAGCTTGGTCCTGCTGGGCCTCAAATATCGAGCCTTGGACCCATAGGTATATACTCTGTCCACTTAAATATGATAAAAATTAATTATTTAATTTATAAAACAAACATACAAAATTATAAAAATATTAAAATTGACACACACAAGAATTCAGGATAGCTTGGTGCTACTGGGCCTCAAATATCGAGCTTGGAACCCATAGGTATATATTGTGTCCAATTAAATATGATAAAAATTAATTATTTAATTTATAAAACAAACATACAAAATTATAAAAATATTAAAATTGACACACACAAGAATTCAGGATAGCTTGGTGCTACTGGGCCTCAAATATCGAGCTTGGAACCCATAGGTATATATTGTGTCCAATTAAATATGATAAAAATTAATTATTTAATTTATAAAACAAACATACAAAATTATAAAAATATTAAAATTGACACACACAAGAATTCAGGATAGCTTGGTGCTACTGGGCCTCAAATATCGAGCTTGGAACCCATAGGTATATATTGTGTCCAATTAAATATGATAAAAATTAATTATTTAATTTACAAAACAAACATACAAAATTACGAAAATAATAAAATTGACACACACAAGAACTCATGATAGCTTGGTCCTACTGGGCATCAAATATCGAGCCTGGAACCCATAGATATATAATTTGTCAAATTAAATATTGTATATTTATAAAAAATAATTATTTAATTTACAGATCAATCATACAATTAATATAGCTTGATTTACAGTAGACGACATGGACGTGCCGCCTATGCATCCCGAACCTGTCTCCGATGTGCTATTAGTGTTACAAGGCGATCATAGATCCGCCTACGTATGGGATGAAGAGTTACTGGCCCAGAATATCCACCCCAAGAGAGTGGACAACATGTGGGATTTTATGAAGGACAGAGATCTCTATCCCCGTGTAGTCCAGCGCCTGCGGGATACGGGCTTCTACAGGATTTTGGAGATCGGGCGGCTGCAGCTCGACTGGTCTTTGATCACGCCCTTGATAGAGCGGAGGCGACCAGAGACGCACACTTTCTACCTACCCATTGGCGAGGCCACCATCACGATGCAGGATGTGGAGGTTTTATATGGGATGCCTATTGATGGACTGCCCGTTGCACTACCTCAGGCCATGAGAGAGATGACGCGTGGGCATTATTTGGACATGCTGCAACAGCTCACTGGTTTCAGGCCACAGGATGAGACTGCACACTCAGGGGCCAGTCGCATGAGTTTGACAGTTATTCGACAAAATTTTGAGATATTGCACCCCGACATCACCGGGGAGATAGATGATCTGCATATTCACCGGTATACGAGGTTGTTGCTGCTCCTTCTGTTTGGGGGGAGGGGGGGTCTTGTTCCCGATCACTTCGGGGAACCTAGTCAGCTTGCGATTTCTTCATCATCTTCAGCTGCTAGATGATTTACCACAGTACAACTGGGGTGCTGCTGTTCTCGTCTACTTGTACAGGCATCTGTGCCGGGCGAGCATGGGCACCCAACATAACGTATGTGGATTTTTACCGCTTCTACAGGTGACAACATATTCGAATACTCTGTTCATTCCTTCCAATTCTATCTAGTCAAAATTTTTCTTAAACTTTACGTCAACTTTGTATGTTAGGTTTTGGGCCTGGGAGCGATTCCTGCAGTTGCAGCCACCTCTACCACCATTACCTCTGGATGTACCACCTCCGTTTCTCCCTCTAGCTAGGAGGTGGGTTCTCCGGCGTGGATATGTACGAGATTACGAGGCTCGGCATAATCTCCCCCTTTGCAGGGATGTGTTAGATATGCCGGAGGGTGCACAGGTAAATGTGTACCTAAACTTACTTGGTATAGCTTCTCATGTGTTGCGCATACTCATGTTTTCTGTTATTATTTGATAGTTCATCTGGACGCCATACAACGATGACTTAATAGGTGGCCTGCCCGATTATTGCTCGGCCGACCGACTGATTTGGAGTACTTCTGTCCCGCTCATGTGCCTCGATATTGTGGAGCATCATGCCACGGAGCGGGTACTTCGCTAGTTTGGCCGTCCGCAGTATATACCGAGGGGGCCTACATGGGAGGCCACACATTATCAACGGGATGATCGTTCCAGGGCGAACGATGCATATGTAGTATGGCTAGAGGCGTAGGTCCATACTTGGGACGGCCGAGCTGACCTAATTCCGCCCCCCTTCACAGATCCACACAGAGACTATTCAGCTCTATATGCCCTGGTACTGCCGCGTTACCCGATATTTTGTCGGGAATCCCATTCATCAAGCTGGCGGTCGGTACGTTCCATACGCCGTGCGGCATGAGGCCTGGTATGTTTTCTATTATTATTAATTATATAACTGTAACTTAGTGTTCTATAGTTTATATTTTATACGTTGTGCAAGCTATTGGCCTATATATAGTCTACCAGATGGGACTGCATATGGAGCAGCGTGCCGGCAAGGGAGCGGCCACTTTGCACGATTATGGCCGGTAGGTTTCAAAGGTGGCTGCCCGGACACTGCAGCGAGCTCGAGAGGATCGGCGCTTGGGACACGACCCTGCTTATGTGGCGCCAGAGCAGTACCAGCGAGGTAGGGGTGTCGCACGAGGAAGGGGTGCCCCACGAGGCAGGGGTACCCCTCGAGGTAGAAGTGCCCCATGAGGCAGGGCTGCCCCACGAGGCAGGGCTGCCGCACGGGGTCGTGGTGGGTTGCGAGGAGGTGGTCCCCAACAAGGAGGCGTTGAGGCCCATGTTGATGATGTTGATACTGCCGGGTGACCTACATGAGCCGGACGAGTATCCCACCATCATGCCGTCATACAGCCTTGGGATGCAGCTCACTCCAGGGACTTCACAGGTGACCCCGTGAGGTCCGTTATTGATCACGGGCACAGACCTTACCGGAGAGGATTGGGAAGCATAATTCCCAGGGTCATCGACCGCTGTTGAGGATCCGCCGACTCGAGATTTGGATAGTGGGTGCCGGCTGAGTTATGGCTCTTCATCACAGGCGCATGTATTAGTATTAAATTTAAATTTGTTTTTTCTTTTCTCATTTATTTTCCATAACTTTATTAA
>AWOL01S0020561.1:4998-160829 GCA_000715115.1 Nicotiana otophora
ATATATATATATATATATATATATATGAGTTTTCGGGTTTGTTTACCCCTTAGATGAGACAGACGATATTTTCAGATGATTCAGAATATGGTCTCATCGGCGTAGGTTGAGGGTTATTCCTCTGGAGTTCACAGTTACAGAGTGGTACGCTCGGGTCGAGTATGGTACCGGGTGCCGGCCACGTCCCTTCACGTTTGGGGCGTGACAAAGATCTTCTTTGTTTTATCATCCAACTTCAAGAATTACAGGCTTTATTGGAAAATACACCAGATACTTTTAATCTCTCATTTTACAACTGATCTTAAAACGGAAGACGATGTTTGAGGTGGTGGTGGAGGAGGAAAAAAAAGAATGGAAAATGTGGTGGTGGAGGAAGGGAAGGAGTAGGGCCAATCATCACTGTCTTCTTACTGCAGATGATGGGAATAGGGGAACGGGGGTCGCCGAAGGCGTTATGACGGGAAGGGTTAGGGAAAGGGTTGCAAATGTGGAAGGGGTTGGGTCTTTAGGATTTTTTAAATTATTTTTCTATTTTTTTTCTTTTAATTTTTTAAATTACTTCTTTAATCAAAATAATTGATGCACGCGCTTGTAAGTGTGTGTAACCACGCAATTATCTGATTCAGCAAACTAAATGACATATAAGCTTGGTCAATTGTTAGAGAGTTTTAAAATATAGATTTTGATAAATTAAAAGTGTCTAGATGAAACTTTGTAGAGTATAGGGACCGCGATAACAAACCGTAATAGGTATAAGTATCTAATAGTCTATTATGCCTATAATATATGTGATAAATAAATTCATTAAAATAGGAAAATCATTTTTCGTCATTTAAAAATGGATTTTGTTTTCTTTGAGGGGTAGTCAAGGGGAATATTTGGCTGATAGGCAAAAAGGATTACAGAGGGAGGCCTGAGCCTGACCCTTTTATTCTAAATCTATAATGTACAAAACTACGACCAAAAAGTCAATTCTTTGTTGATATCCAACTATTATAGTTTCCTCTACCACTTCCTTCAATCGATATTTAGACACTTGTTGTCCTTCAGTTGCTAAAGGCTCCTTTCTTTTATATCAATAATATAGGTCAAAAGTGATCTTCAACTTGACTTTTTGTTCAACAATAAGTTTTAATTATTTAAATAAATAAAAGAGAAAAAAAAAACCACCGTATATATTATTATACCAATCCTCCTCTTTATACGATTACCATACATGTTCACATGCTTCTATACAAAATCAAACACTTGAAAAATTGTTTACAAAATAATATTTCAAAGCAAAATATTTTTCTATTCTAAACACAGGTGCAATTTTTATACATGCAATAAAAAATATTAGCAAGAAGAGCTCAACTAAGCAATTACTTCCCAGTAATATAAAAATAAAAGATTTGCTTAGCTATTAGAGAGTGTTTTTTAGCAAATTTCTTGATCCATGTGTAACGACCCGACCGGTCGTTTTGAGCAGTTGCACTTTTCTCGGTAGTTTGAGGGCACGAGTATCCCCGCATGAGGTATTATGTGATGAACCGATAGGTCATCTTATGTTTTAGAACCTAATTCCGTATTTCGAATCCTTAAATACCTATTTTAGCCCTCCTCGATTTGTGTGCACAGTGCAGGTATTTTTCCGAAAAGCTAAAAATATGAAGTCTTTGCCTTAAAACCCATTTGACTTGACTTTGGTCAACGTTTTGAGCAAACAGACTCGGATCCGTATTTTGACAATTTCGATGGGTCCGTATCGTGATTTGGGACTTGGGCGTATGCCCGAAATCGAATTCGAAAGTCCCTAACTCGAGTTATCGCATTTTGTTGAAATTTAAAACTTAAAGGCTTAATGACTTTGAGATGTTTGACCAATATTTGACTTTTTGGATATCAAGTCCGTATTTTAGTTCTGGAACACGGTATAGGTTCATTTCCATATTTATGACTTGTCTATCAATTTTTGTGAGAAACGGAGTTAGTTTGACATGATTTGGACGTCCGGTTGTTGAAATAGAATTTTTAAAATTTTCTTGAAAATTCCTTTTGATTTGGTGCTCAATTCGTAGTTTTAGGTGTTATCTTGGAGATTTGGTCGCACGACCGACTTCGTGTTATATTGTTAGACTTGTGTTGGTGTTTGGTCTGGAGCCTCGGGGGCTCGGGTGAGATTCGGATTGGATCTGTAATGCTTTTTCATGAGTTTGAGTGCTGGTACTGTTGTCATCGCATTTGCGATGTTTTATCGCAATTGCGAAGCAGCCTCACATTTGCGAAGCTGGGCTGCTGGGGAAAGGACTCGCATTTGCGAATAATTTTTTGCTTTTGCGAAGCGTGCTGAGTTCGCATTTGCGGACTCATTATCGGATTTGCGATAAAGGCCTGGGCGGGGTTAGTTCGCTTTTGCGACCAACTGGTCGCTTTTGCGAAGGACCAGTATTCGCATTTGCGACCTTTTGGTCACATTTGCGAAGGCAGCTGAGAATTTCAAACTTCGCTTTTGCGATTAGTTGTTCACATTTGCGGGGTTCGCATTTGCGACATCGGCAGCTTGCTAAATACTCGGAATTCCGAAACTTAGCTTTATTTTGTTATATTGTGAACCCTAACTTCGATGGGAGGCGATTTTGTGAAGGGATTTTCATACCAAATCATTGGGTAAGTACCTCTAATCAATTCTCAACTATATTTTATGATTTTACACAAGAATTAACATCAAATTCATGAGAATCTAGGGAAAAGTTAGGGGATTTTGTCAAAACTTTGAAAAACTACAAATTTGAGATTTGAGAGTCCAATAGGTCTCGGATTTGGAAACAAAATACGTATTTGGACTCGTGAGGCTATGAGTAGTCAAGACCTACCCTGGGACCCGGATTTTGATCAGGCGGGCACCGGGGGTTGACTTTTGTTGATTTTTTAGAAATTGTATAACAATCACAGCTTTATTAATTGAAATTATATTTCCTTGCATTGTGTGATATATTTAAGTCGTCTTTGGCTAGATTGAACCGAGCGGAGGTGAATTTGTAAATAAAAAAGATAAATTGAGTATTGAGTTAGCCGAATTGAGGTAAGTGTCTTGTCTAACTTTATTGAGGGAATTTTTCCTACTATTTGACATTGTTTGCTACATGCAGGGGTGATACATATATGAGGTGACGAGTATATATGCATGTGCCAGGGTTAACCATGCTCAGGGGTAAAGTATTTTATAAATTGTGTCTTGTAGAGTCACGTGACCCTCTTGTCTCATGCCTTACTTGACTCCTAGTTACTAAGAACATAGTATTAAATGTTAGAACTATGACTTAGCTTATTATAACTTGGTCAAATTTGATGGAATTCTAAGAATACATTGGTGTATTTAATTCGGTCATCAATATTCATAATAATTAATACATTGCTACGGCCGATATTCTTGAGATACTAGATTCTATACTTCTGTTGTAGATCATTTGTGAGATTTGTTGGAATACTTGAATAATAAGGTTCTTGCGGGTTTATTGATCTATTGTTGGCTTGGAAAGTTGTGATTGAGATTCATTTGGAATATTCGTTTAAACACTCTCCTTGACGTTATTTATGCTTTCTACCTTGTTTGTCATTGATATGCATATGCTTGGTAAGGAAGAGTGTAAAGCACGAAGGGTGATGACATGCCTTTGTTTATACATTATAATCTGAGGAAGAGAGTAAAGCACGAAGGGTGATGCTGTACCATATTATTGAGAGTAAAATCACGAAGGGTGATACCGTGCCATATTATTGAGAGTAAAAACACGAAGGGTGATATCGTGCTATTTCATTTGTGAGTAAAAGAACGAAGGGTGATGTCGTGCCATATTATTGAAAGTAAAAGTACAAAGAGTGATGCCGTGCCATATTATTTGTGAGTAAAAGTACGAAGGGTGATATTGTTCCATGTTATATGAGTGTAAAGCACGAAGGGTAATTCCATTCCATTTCATTTATATTACCATGCATTATGTTGTGATATCTTTCCTTTGTGTATACGTTCATGCCGTTACATTGAGCTTTTATCGTTGTATTTATGGTTCTTATGTGACTTGTCATTAATGCCCTGTTCTTGTTCTTTATATTATTTGTTATTGTGTCACTCATACCTTCTACTTGCTAAACTTGCAAATACCATGCCTACTTCCTACTGTCATAATTATATCTTTGTCGTATCTATTTTGGTTGCACTTAGTACATGCCCTCTTCCTTGTTAGTTATTCATGCTTCTACTTGTTAATGCATAAAGATCATGTGTTCCCCTCTTATTCGTTATAATTGTATTTATGCCCCCACTATGCTAGTTAGTTGAAGTTACATTCCTTTTCCTGATTGTTGTCATCACCTCTATGTTTTTCGCCTAGTCTGTTATTGATGCCCTTATGTACATCCTCGTTCGTTATTGCTACTTCTATATTTCCTACTTTGTCATTACTATTATCGGTATTTCTGCTATCCGGTTGGTACTGTTGTATGCATATTTGGTGAGGATGAGATAAATGCACGAAGGGTGTTGCCGTGCAGTTGACTTGATATCAGAGTGTATTCCTCACGTAATGAAAGCTATGGGGTGACTATTGTGGTTTATTGGTTTCGCTTTAAGGAAAACAGTGATTGAGATATTGGAAATTGTGGAATTGTGATCTCTTCTAGTACTCTGTTATTGTTTTGTACATTTATTTCGTGTACTCTATACTGTTATATTGTAATATAGTTGTATTACTAGATTTCAGTATAGATTTTTATTAGTGAGCATCTTTTTACTTAAAAGCCTCGTCACTACTTCGACGAGGTTAGACAAAATACTTACTAGGTACATGGGGTCGGTTGTACTCATTCTACACTTCTATACCTTTCTTGCATATTTTTGGAGCGCAACTGCTGGTGATGTCGGGAGCTGACCCTGGAGATGTTCATTCGGGATATAACTGCCACTTGTCCTTGGTAGCTTTAGATTTTGTTAATCTGTTTATGTAACTTTCAAACAGATCGTGTAATTATTTGTATCAGCTTTCTAAATTCCAAGTCTTAGAAGCTCATGATTCGTACTACCGGTTCTTGGGTTAATTCGTAAAATTTCAGATAATTCTTCATTATTTTCCTATAATTTCAATTGGATTGTATTGACTGTTAGTTAGCTTACCTAGCGGATCGAGTTAGGTGCCATCACGACTAGTTATTTTTGGGTCGTGACAAGTTGTTATCAGAGCACTAGGTTCATAGGTTCTACGTGTCATGAGCAAGTGCCAAGTAGAGTCTTGTGGATCGGTATGATGACATCCATACCTATCTTGGAGAGGCTGTAGGGCATTTAGGATAAACTTTCCATCTTTCTTTCCTTATCATGCGACATTGATTCGGCTTGAAGCGTAACCCTTTGAATTCCTTTCACGCATTCATATGCGCTTGTGAGCGCTCGGTATCGGCTGAGCACCGACGATTTGTGATTCCATGGGTGAGGGGCAGGGTGTGATTTCTGTCTGTTGATGATGGGTCGGTTTGGAGGACTTGAGGCCGGGTTTTGACAACGGCTTGAGCATGGGAATTTTGGTTGTGTGTGCATGTGCTTTTGGGCTTATACATTTGGTAGTGTCCCTAAGAGTGGAACTTATAGTCGGCGAGTGGTTGGATGACTAAATGATGAGTAGGATGTGACTGCGGGCTATGTTCAGATGACTTGAATGTAAAGAGAAGAGTCCACTTGAGGTGTAAAGAAGGACTGATGGGTGCTTGATTTCTGTCTTGATGTGACGTGTAGTCCCGAGTTATTAGTGTGTTGGAAGGTTTTCTATGTTGTTTTATTGTGGAACATATTCGATTCTCATGCCTTATTGATGAGTTCAGACTCAGGAAGATTAAGTGGTGGTATAGTAGTTATGGCTAGAGTCTAAGATTTACATTGGATGGTGTCGAAGCTCGCGGTATTTCTATATCATTGTGGATTATACATTTCAGTATCAAAAAGACTAAGTGGTGGAGAAAACGGCTTTAGATTCACAGAAGGTCTCTTCAGAGTGGGTGTCTCGGATGTGGTACTTTGGGGTGCTAAGACGGAATGCAACGGCTTATGGGCCTTAGGGCGGTATGGTTTTTATGCTAGAATGTCTTATGGCAAGCTTGGGGTAAGGATCATGGTGTTTTCGCAAGGAGGGGTATCGACTTGAGGGTAATTTGGAAGGAACTCAGAGGAAATAGGGCAGTTTGATAGTAAATTGGATCAACACAATAATGAGATGATCGGTTCTTTGGGTACTTATCATGTAGTGGGTCTCCAGATGTGTTTCGTGGCAATGCTCATGGGTTTTGGGAAACTGCACAGCTTGGTTGAATTAGAGGAATTCGAGTCTGATAGCTTGGTTATGTACAAACGGATTCCAAGGGTGTTCTCGATGATTTCTATCACGGTTCGAGGTGAATATTTCCTACTGGTGTGAGGAACATGTTGCGTATTGGGATTTCATCCTAGATGAGATCAAATAGAAGGTTTCTAACCAATCAGGGTTGAGTTTTGCATGTGCAGGGTCACAGTTCAGTTTTGGAGGGAAGGTCATGAATTCTTAGACAGCACAAAAAAATTCAGATGTCTAGATAGATGCTATCACCACTTGGTGTTGCCTAAGAAGGGTGTGCATTTCAGAAGACGCATAGTGTTTTGATTTACATATGTAACATTGATATTGCTATGCTCACCTGGTTAGTTGACCGCTGAGATTTAGATTTTGTTATGTGGCACAAAAGAATTATAGAAGTATTCCTCGTGGAATAATCGTATTCGAGAGATGTGTTAGGCATGTGTTATGTGGCACGAAAGAATTATAGAAGTATTCCTCGTGAATGATCGTATTATAGAGATGTGTTAGACATTTGAGTAGTGGAGTTGGGATCAGGTAGGGTGATTCGTGTGTTCTATAGATTTGGAGTCTGGAGTTCTGAGAAGCACATTGTTTCGTGGTTGTGGACTGTGAAATATGGCCAAAGCTAGCTAGATGATAGTGTGTGTTATGGTTATGTCCTTGTGGACTTTTGGAGGGCTATTTGTCCGTACGGGAATGACCAGAGTTGATTCGGGGGCCCAATGGTAGGCCCCATGAGGATGTGTATTCTGTATCGGATCGGATTTGATTGCTCCTGCGCAGCTATTACCACAGGTATATCATCAGGCAGAATAGATGCTATTCGCGCCTTGGTCTGTGTTATGTGTTCCTCTCTTATTCTTTGACGGGTTGTGAGGGTTACATGTTTCTTCGTACGCATATTGTAATTCAGTTTAGGCCTCATGGATCTATGGGCGAGATGGCCTTCGTGATTTTAATTTGCTTATTGCACCATAATTGTGCTTGTCCTTCTCAGTATTGTGTATTACTAATAATTTTTCCCACAATTATATTTTATGCACTCTATTGTGTTTGATATTGATGCACATGTGATCAGTGAGCCCGAGTATTATGGCTTGATGGGTACCCTATGTGGATTGATATGGTGGGATCGGGTTGCACGCCGCAACGGTACCGTGATGAAATGTAACCTCTAATAATTACTTCATGTAGTTTTGCTTACACCTTGTTGAAAATAGTTCATAGGAAAATACTTAAATTTCCCTGCCTACTTAACTTGTTTAGTAGTCTTCCTATTTAACTCTCTTACTATTATCTGTCATGTCCGAATTATTACTTGTTGGTGTTCTGGACTGTGTTGTGTGGGGTTTCATATGATTATTGTTGATACTTGTTAGTGGGGCTGCTTGTGTTGGCTGAGATGAGAAATCTAGACTTGAGATTTGCACTATTGTATTGGGATGAGGAACGTTAGGGAGAATAATACCATATTTTGCTGAGGATTGGGAAATGGCCCTTGTCGGGCGATTGACTTTCTTGTCTTATTGATTAGATGATTGGTTAAGAGGTTATGCGTGTTTCTTTCATCATCGACAGGGTATGAATGTTTTGAACGAGGCTCCAATCGATATGAGGTTTACTACCGGCACCTGATTTAGTTTTGGGCAGTAATGGTGGTCAGCAGCTCTTGCCGATAGTGTTTGAATGATGGGGTATACCATGTGATTACATCTTGGGGTTGTGGTTATGACCTATTGCAGCTTGTTTAGGCTAATACAATGTGTAAATATGAGATTCGGGTCTTGTAATGAATTCAAGATATTATAGATTGGGTTCTAAGGTTTAAGGACCAAGGGTGAAGTAAAGATCTCTAGTTATGTTGCGTTGGCAAGCCTATATGGAGCAGGGTGACGTGGTATGACCCCCCGGGTATCTTCATAGTAAGGTTACACCGTGATTTGATAGCTTTGAAATGACTCCTAGCATGTTCGAGGACGAACATATTTTTAAGTGGTGGAGGATGTAACGACCCGACTGGTCGTTTTGAGCACTTGCACTTTTCTCGGTAGTTTGAGGGCATGAGTGTCCCCGCATGATGTATTATGTGATGAACCGATAGGTCATCTTATGTTTTAGAACCTAGTTCTGTATTTTGAAGCCTCAAATACCTCATTTTAGCCCTCCTCGAATTGTGTGCCCAGTCCGGGTTTTTTTCCCGAAAAGCTTTTATGTTAAAAACTTATAAAACTATGAAATCTTTGCCTTAAAATACATTTGAGTTGATTTTGGTCAACGTTTTGAGTAAACAGACTCGGATCCGTATTTGGACAGTCCCAATAGGTCTGTATCGTGATTTGAGACTTGGACGTATGCCCGGAATCGAATTCAGAAGTCCCTAGCTCGAGTTATCGCATTTTGTTGAAATTTAAAAGTTAAAGGCCTAATGACTTTGAGATGTTTGACCAATATTTGACTTTTTGGATATCGGTTCCGTATTTTGGTTCTGAAATCCGGTATAGGTACATTTCTGTGTTTATGACTTGCCTATCAAATTTAGTGAGAAACGAAGTTGGTTTGACGTGATTCGGACGTCCGGTTGTTGAAATAGAAGTTTTAAAATTTTCTTGAAAATTCCTTTTGATTTGGTGCTCAATTCATAGTTTTACGTGTTATCTTGGTGATTTGGTCGCGTGATCGGGTTTCTGTTATGTTTTTAGACTTATGTGAGAGTTTGATTTGGAGCGTCGGGGGCTCGGGTGATTTTCAAATTGGATCCGAAATACTTTTTCATGATTTTGAGTGCTGGTACTGGTGTCATCGCATTTGCGATGTCGACTATCGCAATTACGAAGCTGGGCTGCTAGGGAAAGGACTCGCATTTGCGAAGAATTTTCCTCTTTTGCGAAGCCTGTTGAGTTCGCATTTGGCGGACTCAGTATCGCATTTGCAATAAAGGCGTGGGCAGGGTTAGTTCGCTTTTGCGACCAATTGGTTGCTTTTTCCAAGGACCAATGTTCACATTTTCGACCTTTTTGGTCGCATTTGCGAAGGCAGCAGGGAATTTCAAACTTTGCTTTTATGATTAGTTGTTCGCATTTGCGAACCCCATATCGCAAATGTGACATCTGCAGCCTGCTAAATGCTGAGAATTCCGAGACTTAGCTTCATTTTGTTATATTTTGTACCCTAGCTTGGATGGGAGGCGATTTTGTGAAGGTATTTTCATACCAAATCATTGGGTAAGTACCTTTAATCAATTCTCAACTTCATTTCATGATTTTACATAAGATTTAACATCAGATTCATGAGAATCTAGGGAAATATTTGAGGATTTTGTCAAAAAATTTAAAAATGAAAATTTGGTATTTGAGAGTCGAATAGGACTCAGATTTGGAAACAAAATACGTATTTGGACTCGTGAGGCTATGGGTAGTCAAGACCTACCCTTGGACCCGAGTTTTGATCGGGCGGGCACCGGGGGTTGACTTTTGTTGACTATTTAGAAATTGTATAAAAATCACAACTTTATTAATTGAAATTATTTCCCCTTGCATTGTGTGATGTATTTAAGTCGTGTTTAGCTAGATTGAGCCGAGCGGAGGTGAATTTGTAAAGAAAAAATCTAAATTGAGTATTGAGTTAGCCGAATTGAGGTAAGTGTCTTGCCTAACTTTGTTGAGGGAATTTTTCCTACTATTTGACATTGTTTGCTACATGCGGGGGTAATACATATATGCGGTGACGAGCATATATGCATGTGCCAGGGTTAACCATGTTCAGGGATAAATTATGTTATAAATTGTGTCTTGTAGAGTCACGTGACCCCCTTGCCTCATGCCTTACATAACTCCTAGATACTAAGAACATTGTATTAAATATTAGAACTATGACTTAGCTTATTATAACTGGTTAAATTTGATGGAATTCTGAGAATACATTAGTGTATTTAGTTCGGTCATCAATATGCATAATCATTAATACATTGCTACAGCCGATATTCTTGAGATACTGAATTCTATACTTGTAGTGTAGATCATTTGTGAGATTTGTTGGAATACTTGAATAATAAGGTTCTTGCGGGTTTATTGAACAATTGTTGGCTTGGAAAGTTGTGATTGGGATTCATTTGAAATATTCGTTTAAACACTCTCCTTGACGTTATTTATGCTTTCTGTCTTGTTTGTCATTGATATACATATACTTGGTAAGGAAGAGTGTAAAGTACGAAGGGTGATGTCATGCTTTTGTTTATACAGTATCATGTGAGAGAGAGAGAGAGAGAGAGTAAAGTACAAAGGGTGATGACATTCCATATTATTGAGAGTGAAAGCACGAAGGGTGATGTCGTGCCATATTATTCAGGGTAAACGCACGAAGGGTGACGTCGTGCTATATCATTTGTGAGTAAAAGAACGAAGGGTGATGCCATGCCATATTGTTGAAAGTAAAAGCACGAAGGGTGATGTCGTGCCATATCATTTGTGAGTAAAAGCACGAAGGGTGATGTCGTGCCATGTTATATGAATGTAAAGCACGAAGGGTAATTCCATTCCATTTCATTTATATTACCATGCATTATGTTGTTATATCTTTCCTTTGTGTATACATTCATGCCGTTACATTGAGCTGTTATCGTTGTATTTATGGTTCTTATGTGACTTGTCGTTAATGCCCTGTTCTTGTTCTTTATCTTATTTGTTATTGTGTCAATCATACCTTCTACTTGCTAAACTTGCAAATACCATGCCTACTTCATGCTGTCATAATTATATCTTTGTCGTATCTATTTTGGTTGCACTTAGTACATGCCCTCTACCGTGTTAGTTATTCATGTTTCTACTTGTTAACGCATAAAGATCATGTGTTCCCCTCTTATTCATTATAATTGTATTTATGCCTCCACCATGCTAGTTAGTTGAAGTTAGATTCCTTTTCCCGATTGTTGTTATCACCTCTATGTTTTCCGCCTAGTCTGTTACTGATGCTCTTATGTACATCCTCATTCGTTATTGCTACTTGCGTATTTTCTACTTTGCCATTATTGTTATCTGTATTTCTGCCATCCAGTTGGTACTGTTATATGCATATTTGGTGAGGATGAGATAAATGCACGAAGGGTGTTGCCGTGTAGTTGACTTGATATCAGAGTATATTTCTCACGTTATGAAAGTTATGGGGTGACTATTATGGTTTATTGGTTTCGCTCTCAGGAAAATATTGGTTGAGATATTGAAAACTGTGGAATTGTGATCTCTTCTAGTACTATATTATTGTTTTGTACATTTGTTTCGTGTACTCTATACTGTTATATTATAGTATAGTTCTATTGCTAGATTTCGGTACAGATTGTTATTAGTGATCATCTTTTTACTAAAACGCTTCGGCATTACTTCGACCAGGTTAGACAAAATACTCACTGGGTACATGTGGTCAGTTGTACTCATACTACACTTTTGCACCTTGCGTGCAGATTTTTGGAGCGGAGCTGCTGGTGATGTCAGGAGCTGACCCTAAAGATGTTCGGGCATTCCGGATATAACTGCCACTTGTCCTTGGTTGCTTTAGATTTTGTTAATCTGTTTATGTAACTTTCAAACAGATCGTGTAATTATTTGTATTTGCTTTCTAAATTCCAAGTCTTAGAAGATCATGATTCGTACTACCAGTTCTTGAGTTAATATGTAAAAGTTCAGATAATTCTTCATTATTTTCCTACAATTTTATTTAGATTGTATTGACTGTTAGTTGGCTTACCTAGCAGGTCGAGTTAGGTGCCATCACGGCTAGTGAATTTTGGATCGTGATACCATGAGACCATGATTCATTTACACATATTAAGCATCTACTATTTGGAAAAGAGTAATGGTGGTTTTACCAGCATCTAGGAAACTAACTAGAGAAGAGAGAATACTATTGCGATCCTTAAGTAGAAGACATATGGAATTATTCTACATTTCGGTATTCCAAGAATTAATAGTATTGTCTGTCAAGCTTTCCCTTTATTCCATTCTTTGAAAATATCGGAAAGCAAATCATGAGCAGCCTCAGATATTGAAAGATCTAAGAAGAACATATCCTCGTTTTCTTTCAGACGTAGCAAATTCGTTTTTCTTATACAAATAATCATCCTCATCTATTTTTTGACTTATGCTTACGCTTGTTTCCTCAGCCTGCTCTTATACCATTTTAAAACATGCGAATCATTTCATCTAATTGCTTAAGTGGTTAGAGAAAATATAATTTATTTATTTATAATTATCTTAAGCAGTGTGTTGCCTAAAATGGATAGAGTAGGAAGTAATTATTACTATATAATACTCCGAAATAGATAAGTGTTCTCCAATAAGGTTCTTGATACATAATTCACTTGCATATGTGATTATCTTGTGTGTTCCCCACTTTTTTATCCGCATTAAAACGTTTATTCTCATCATCTCCCACTTGTGTCGGCCATTACCAGTTTTGAACCGTCGTTGTGAAACCGATAAATAGCCCCCTTCTTCATTATTTTAAACTTTACTTTCAAATCTTTTTCATTCCAATCTCCATAGTTCTTTTCATTCTTCAAAGCTTCATATCTTCAGATCTTTGAGTTTCTTTGTTGTTCTTCCTAAAACACCAAATACTTCAGTCTCCATTCTTCTTTGTCCACAAAAACTAAATGGTCAAAACATTTAAAAGTGTTCCACAGAAAGAGGGTGCTTCCTCATTGTGAGAAACCAGTGGTGGAGCCACGCCCTGAAGGACTTATTCCCCGGGGGAGGGGGAGGGATATCATATATTCTGACTTTAAGGTCGAGAAACCCTCATATGTTCCTGGTCGATGTGAGCCGATATCGAGATATATATGCTCGATACCCAAAAGCCTCCTCAACCAGGTGAAGAAAGATTGCAACTGGGGAAACAAAGAGGTTGTGATACCGGCACCAGAGGAAGTGAATACCACCCACATGGAAGGGTTCCTGAGTGTTTACACTTATCCTTTCACACTGGGTCCCATCGATCCGACCATCGTTGACTTCAGCAAGAAATACCAGGTGACCCTCGGCCAAATTCACCCCTCCTTCTGGAGGATCGTGATACTGATCCATTTCTTTGTGAGCAAAATCGACGAGCTTTCCTTCACCCTTAACCACCTCATAAGATTATATAGAGCCCTCAAATCTATCGAGGTAGACTGATAAAACTTCAACACCGGGCCACCAAGGTTCTTATCGTGAGTATAGATGAAGACAAAGATAGGGGCTAGATGGGCCGGTTCGTTTGGGTGAAGACGATGGACCTAATCCCGGCTGAGAGCATGCCATTTCCTGAGAAATGGAATATGAAACGTAAGCATGATTCCGTCTTTAATTTCTATTAATTGTTTTTAATTCTTAATCCTTTCTTATCAGTGTTTTTCTCTATGCAACGATTGCTTGGATGTTGGGTGCGGTTCCCCAACTCGAGAACTGGGTTAGGATCCTGATTTTGACGTCAACATACGCCGAGCACGCATGGCGCGATTCTTCAAAGGGCCGGTAGGAGGCTTGTACTCATGGTAAGCCTTTTTCATGACTTACCGATTTGCCTATCATTCAAGCATCTTTTCAAACATGAGTTTACTTACTTTCTCATTTTGTAGGTCTCGAAAAGGATGCGACTATGAGACCCCCATCTGGTGATGAAGAAGTTTCACCACCTATCTCGAAACCGGCGAAGGAGGATAAGAGGAAAAGGGCCTCGAACTCTTAGGGTCAAAATCACAAGAAGAGAACATCCCTAAACCCAAGGGGAAGATGATTCCGGGCTGGTGGCCCATGCGCGAGCTAGCACAGAGATTCGGAGAACTTCGGAACCAGTGGGAGTTGATACTTCTCCGTCTAGCCTTGATGAGGTCGAGGAGGAGACTTCGACCCAAGTCCCCAAGCCGAGAGGAACCAAAGATGCTTTATCTCGGGGTGAAGAGACCATTGAAGAGGCGGTGGATGTCAGTGCAGAAACCGGGCTTGAGGCTCCCCAAGATGGAGGTGTTTCCCCAAAAGACCGTCTTGGGGCAATAGAGATCGGGGATTCCCCCACATTTCCTTCGGTTTTCGAGTCGATGATACGCGATGCTCAGGTCGTGGAGACTTGTCATAGGGAGGGAGGCCATTGAGAAGATGATGCTTTCTGTGGTTATTTTGTTGGGGTAGAAGATGTCACCAGTTTGAGTGACTTGGGGGCTCCGAAGAAGAGCTCGGGCGAGGCTTCCTCTAGTTTTAAACTGACCAATCAGTTTCTGGCCCCTAGTGCCGATCCCAGGCGTAAGCAAACAATTTTTATCACGGTCCCGTAGGATGCCCGGGTTCTTGCTGCCCTCATAGAGGCGGCTAGCTACCTCCGAGGTTTGATAACAGAAGAAGACCAAGCCCAGATATACGAGGTGGTAGCACATTGTCTTTTCAACGAAGCGCAACTGGCCCTGAACAAGGTAAGTTCATATTTTCTTTGTCAATTTTCATACTTGTACTTTTCCTCCCTTATATAATTCCTTCTTCCTATTTTGTAGGTTTCTATTTTTCATCACGAGGATTTCTTTCGATCCTGAGGGGAGCTGATCCGGTACGAAGCCGAAATCCGAGGGCTTACTGAGGAGAGAGATGACTTCAAGATTCTTAATGAGCAAAGAGAAAGGGAATCAAAAGGACTTCAGGCTGACCTAGAAGTAGCTCAAAAAGAATAAGGTGATCTGGCCGAGCAGGTAAAAAGAATCTTTGAAATTAATGACACTGACTTGGGCGTGGTGGCTAACAGTTTGGTCCCACAGGTTCAGCTAAAGCTCGATATAATCGGGCAGCTTCGTGAGGAAGTGGGCGCAGTGAAAGCGGAGGCCGAGGCGTGGAAGAAGAACATGGACCACCTTGCCTAAGAAAAGGAGGTTGCCCGAGCTCAGCTGGCCTCAACTGAGATTCTACTCTGAAGCTTGAAAGAGAAGGCTTGGTGCTATCCAAGAAAATTGAGGAGTTCCAGTCTCGGTTGGGTTTAGCTACTTCCGTTTGAGAGAGGCTGGCCACAGAACTTGTAGCGGCCAAATCGGAGGTCGAAATGGCCAAGGCTAATGCTGATGCAATGGTGGCCGTCTACCGGTCTGACGCTGAAGCTGCTCAGGTTCGAGCAAAGGAGGTTTCCGAAGCTGCTCAAGCTCGAGCAAACTGGATTGACGAGCATGCTAAATGGCAGTCTCGAAGGGAGACTCTCGATGGGATCCATGCTCGTGGCTTAGATCTTACAGCCGAGATCAAGAATGCTAAGGAGCTTGAAGGTGAAGCCAGAGTGTTGGCCTTTCCTGATGATGATGATTCTGGGAGTATGAGCGGATCTGAAAGCGAAGAAGGCCTCGAGGGTGAAGATGCTGCTCCTGGAGAAGACTAAGTCCTTTAGGATTAGTATTGTTTGTGTTTCTTTTAAGACCATTTCGGTCTTTTGTAGAGAAATTTGATCTGGTCATGCTTCCCTTTTAAATGATTTTTGACATATAGATATAAAAACTTTCTTCCTTTTTGCCTTTAAAATTATGAAGTTGTATTCTAAGTTCTGAGGTTTAGACAATTTGATTGAAACTGAACTAGTATAGCCCTTAGGCTTTACGATCGAGTGAGTGTTTGCTCGAACTCGAAGTAAGGTAACCCTTAGATGTTTTATTTGAGCGAGGATGGTCTCTCGAACGCAAAGCAAAAAACAACCCTTAGGCTTTTGTAAAAAGATTGTTTATTGCTTTCTCCTCTTTTCTGCTTGGAAAGGTTTTTTATCATTTCTATTTGCAAAACTTGTAATGCCTTAGCATGAAATAAGGAATTGTTTGAGAGTTCGAACAATTTTGTACTCATTAGAGTTTTCGAGGCTTGATACTATTAAACTCTTTTATGATTTTGACGGGGGTAGCCTTTTAAACTGGTTTATGAAAGAATTCAAAGGCCTGTTTTGTTAGGGAATTCGGACGTATCCGACCCGTGTTAATTTGGCCATAGCCTCTTTAGTTCGGTATTTGCCCCTTGGGCTTATTTTCTTATTTCACTTCGATCCTACTCGAAGTGTCAGTCCCTGAGTGGGGTGGCCGTGGCCTATAAAAACCGAGAGTTGCCTAAAAGGTCTTATGATCTCGTAGTTTTAATAATTCTATCTCGTTTATTATTCGGACGACAGTCCCCTAGCGTAGGGGTAATTATCCAAACTCTGGTTATAAATCGAGAGTATGAAATTGTAAAATAGAAAAGTTTTTCTAAGGCATGAGATATCGGTAAAGAAAAATACTTCTCTTTATAAATGATTATACATGTTTATATGTTCTATGCCAGGGCTCGAGAAAACTATGTAGGCACTGTTCATTTGACCGTTTGGCCCATACAAACATTTCCTATCGAGACCCTACTGCCATAAGGTAACTTCCTCCCATCAAAGTTGACATTAGAGGGCAATGCGCCCAGTATTCGAGGTTGATTATAAAGAAGCCTCAGATACTGTTGAATTGTTCTCTAAGTTAGCACGATCAATGGTTGCCTCATTAAAAACCTCACCGGAAAACCCATTTGGGACAAAACTGGTCTAAGGGCAAAAGAGTGCAACACGTGTTTTCAGAGCTAAAGGCTTCGTGTCGAAGAATTCATCATTGTTTCTGGTCGACCAACTGCAAGGGTTAGTGTAAAATATAAATGAAAATGGGAGGGGCCGTACCTTAGCAGTAGTATCTTTTTAGGTGTGATACGTTCCAATTTCTCGGTAGTTGTTCACCGTTCATCCTGCCGAGCTTGTAGGATCCTTTTCCGATGATTTTGAGAACCTGGTACGGTCCTTCCCAGTTCGGACCCAGTTTTCATTCATTCGGATTTCGGGTGCTAAGGGTGACCTTTCTTAGCGCAAAGTCCCCAATGTTAAAATGTCGAAGACTAGCTCTTCGATTGTAGTACCTTTCGATCTGCTATTTTTGGGCGGCCAATCGGACGAGAGTGGCTTCGCGTCTTTCTTCCAACCATTCCAGGCTCATATTCATGGTCTCGTTATTTGAATCCTATGTTTCATATCAAAACCTGATGCTAGGTTCTCCGACCTCGACCGAGATCAATGCTTCGGCGCCATAAACTAACGAGAATGGTGTTGCTCCGGTACTGGATTTCGATGTTGTGCGGTATGCCCATAGAACCTCGGGTAGTATGTTTCTCCATTTTCCTTTGGTGTCGGTCAATCTCTTCTTAAGATTTTGGATGATGGTTTTGTTGGTCGATTCGGCTTGTCCGTTCCCGCTGGGATGATAAGGTGTTGATAGGAACTTTTGATCTTGTGATCCTCGAGAAATTTAGTTACTTTGCTACCGATGTATTATTTTCCATTATCACATATAATTTCGGAGGGCATCCCGAATCAACATATGATGTGGTCCCAAATGAAGTCTATGACTTTCTTTTCTCTGACTTTCTCGAAAGCCTATGCTTCAACCTATTTAGAGAAATAATGAGTCATAAAGAAAGTAAATGGAACCTTACCTGGGGCCGACGGGAGAGGGCCAACGATGTCCATTCCCCCTTTCATGAAGGGCCATGGGTACATGACCGAGTGGAGTAGTTCCCTGGGTTGATAAATCATGGGCATTTGTCACATTTTCAAACGAACTCCCTTGCATCCTTCCCCATATCGGTCTAATAGTACCCTGCCCTGATTACTTTGTGGACTAGCGAATCGGCACCGAAATGATTTCCACAAGTGCCCTCGTGAATTTCCCGTAGGATGTAGTCGGTATCTCCCGGTCCCAAACATATTGCCAACAGTCCATCAAACGTCCTTCTAAACAGTGTTCCATCTTCGGACAAAATGAACCGTGCTGCCTTTGTGCGTAGAGCTCTCGACTCCTTTGGATCTGATGAAAGCTTCCTATTTTTAAGTTCTCTATGTATTTATTCCTCGAATCCCATGTTAAATTTGTGGAGTTTATCTCAGCGTTACCTTCTTCGATTACCGATCTCATGGGTTGTACGGCAGTCCCCGAGTTGAGTTCGCCGTCTTCGACCGATGATCGTAAGTTTGCAAGAGCGTCGGCCTCGCTGTTTTGTTCTAGAGGTAAATGTTGCAAGGTCCATTCCTTAAATCAATGTCGAGTCACCTGTAGTTTATCCAAGTATCTCTGCATTCATGCTTCTTAGACTTCAAAAGTTCTGTTAACTTGGTTTATCACGAGAAGGGAATCACACTTAGCCTCTATGACCTCCGCTCCCAAGCTTCTAGCTAGTTTGAGACCTGCAATCATGGCCTCATACTCGGCCTCATTGTTAGTCAATTTTTAGTTCTGATAGACTGACTAACTACATTACCTGTGGGTGATTTTAGTACGATGCCTAATCCGAACCCCTTCACGTTCGTAGCATCATCCGTCAAGAGGGTCCAGATTCCCGAAGATGTACCCGGTTTATCAGTAGTTCGTTTTTAACCTCGGGTATGAGGGTCGTCGTAAATTTAGCCACAAAGTCTGCCAAGATTTGAGACTTGATGGCGGTTCGGGGTCGGTACTCAACATCGTACCCACTGGTTTCTACGACCTATTTGGCCAATCGACCCGAAAGCTCGGGTATGTGCAGAATATTTCGAAGAGGATAAGTTGTTATTAGACATCTTGGATTACATTGGAAATATGGTTTTAGTTTCCTAGAGGCGCTTATTTAAGCAAGCGCTAATCTTTCTAAGTGTGAATATCTAGTTTCGGCCTCACCTAAGGCCCGACTAACATAATACAAAGGGAATTGTGTTCCTTGTTCTTCTCGGACCAGGACTCCACTTACCGCTATCTCCGATACTGCCAAGTACAGGTAAAGTTGTTCATTAACTTTCGGGGTGTGAAGCAACGACATGCTCGATAAATACCGCTTTTAGTTCCTCCAAGGTCTGCTGGCATTCCGGATTCCATGCAAAATTGCTCTTCTTCTTAAACAGCAAGAAGAATCGGTGGCTCCTATCTGAGGATCTCGAAATGAATCGTCCTAGGGTGGCTATCCGCCCCGTCAGTCTCTGCACGGCCTTTACATTATCGACTACCGTGATATCCTCGATAGCTTTGATCTTATCGGGGTTAATCTCGATTCCCCGATTGTACACCATGAAATCAAGAAACTTGCCCGAGCCAACCCCGAATGCACACTTTTCGAGGTTGAGCTTCATATTGTACTTCCTCAGTATATCGAAAATCTCCTGCAAATGCTTTAAATGGTCCTCTGCTCGCAGGGACTTAATTAACATGTCACCAATATAAACTTCCATTGATTTTCCTATTTCTTCTTTGAACATTCGATTTATTAGGCATTGATAAGTTGCACCAACATTATTTAGATCGAATGGCACTACATTATAATAGTAGGTACCGTACTTAGTGATAAACAACGTCTTTTCCTGATCCTCCGGGTTCATTTGTATCTGGTTATACCCGGAGTAGGCATCGAGAAAACCTAGAGTCACGTGATCGGCCGTGGCATCGATCATACGATCGCTAATAGGCAAAGGAAAAGAATCTTTGGGGCATGCTTTATTGAGGTCTTTATAATCTACTCACATTCTAAGTTTGTTTCCCTTCTTAGGGACTACCACTACGTTTGCTAGCCATTCGGGATACTTTACTTCCCGAATGGATCCTATTTTGCTAAGTCTGGTTACCTCGTCCTTGATGAAGGCATGTTTGACCTCGGACTGGGGCCTTTTTTTTTGCTTCACTAAGCGGAATTTATGGTCCAGTCTCAGTTTGTGAGTGGTAATTTCTGATGGGATCCCTGTCATATCGAGGTGGGACCAAGAAAAGCAATCCATGTTAGCTTTAAGGAAATGAATATATATATAAAATACATATGCACCATAATTTGATCTACAAGCATATACAAGCATTTTTCATAATATTATATGTTTTTTAAAGGCTTTAAATTAATTTATTCCTACATTTTATTATATAAATATCAATTATTTACCGTATAAATTATTCTTATGATGATTTTATCATCTAAACTTTTCATTTACACCCATATTAGGTTTTAAATATTTTATTTACATTTTTGTTATAATTAAATTTATATTTTTAGTCTAAATTGTATATTTTACAATAATAGCCCATATGTACTTATAATTACTTTATTTACGCAAAACAATAACTTTTATATTTTTTATAATGTTAAAAAAAAAATTTAATCATTTACATGTACAAATAATATATTCTAGTATTTATATATTATTTTTATAAATTATTATTTATTAAAATTGGGTATTTAAAATCTGGCCCAAATTTCATAATTACTTTCGGACCTAAACTACCCAAACACAACTCAATCACCCCAAGCCCAACACCATTAGCTCAGTCCCTTACCCATTTAATTAAAACCCAACCCACCCCCCTGCTTAAATCCTACCCGTTGATCAAAAACGATTAACGGCTCATAAATGAACCCTTATATTCCTTATATCACCCATTTTCGAAACCCTAACCCAATTTCCCCAAATCCGCCACCTCTCTACTTCCTTCCCTCTGAAGACCGCCTCTCCAAAATCCTCCCCTAATCCCGTTTCTAATGGGATTTTCTTCCCATTTACTTACCATTTCGATATATTTCTTTTATTGGTTGATTCTTTACGGTATTACTTAGTACTTGCCTAAATATGGCAAGTACCCTACTATGATTCTACCCTAATCGATCTTCGTCTCTTGAATCTGGACGATATTAAGTCCAAATATGTGATCTTGCACTGTGTGAGTCCGATTTGTTCGTATCTTGCTGATTCATACTTAACCCTAAGGTTAGGGTTTACAGATTCTCTTTAATTCGAACCGAAATTGGTTAAAGTTTTAATATTAAGTACTATCTCGTCGATATTCGCCTTATTATGTATGAATCTGTCTATTTCTGTCGATTATTTTTACTTGCCCTAAATTAGGGTTTCAGATCCTTTTTATGTAAACCAAACATGGTTCAGCTCTCTGTTTTGTGAATAATATTCATGTATATGTTTATTTTATACAATAT
Organism: Nicotiana otophora; assembly: GCA_000715115.1. NCBI lineage: Eukaryota > Viridiplantae > Streptophyta > Magnoliopsida > Solanales > Solanaceae > Nicotiana > Nicotiana otophora. The sequence continues at coordinate 26,345 of AWOL01S0020561.1, forward strand.
GTGATTCTTTGATTTTATGTTCTACCAATTTTGTGCAGTTTACCTAAAAGTTAGGGTTTCAAAATTTTACTTCTTTATTGATTGTTTGAATTAATTATATTTCTGTATTTATGTATTTAGTTCCTACACTATTTAAACCCCTCCCCACTCCCCTTTGAAAAAAAGTTTAGAACTCAAGTTCTTTCAGTCCTAGCAATACTACTATGTGCTTTTGATTCCTGGCCAGCTGGAAGCCAAGGCCAGAAATCCTCAACTGTTTTACTTTTGTTGGTAACAATTAGTACACTGTTGGATTCCTTTTTCCTGTTTCATCTTAACTGGTGAGTTTATTGAATCCTTTGCTATTCCATTATCATTACCTGCTTAATGTGTTACTGTTATCAAACTATGTTACCCCAAATGCTATTACCTGTATTTAAGACATATTGAACTTAGTTTGAATCTGCCTAACTCTGTGTAATTTAGGGCTTTTCTTTAGCCTTAAATGCCTTCATACCTTTCCTAAGAACTCTTTAGTTATGTGTTCCTTAACAGATTCATCAGTTTGTTTATTGAACCTGTCACCATGTGACTTGTTTGGTTCTGTGCTCACTATGTTATGATACCTCTGCTAAATTATTTAATTAGTTTCTAATATTAATTAGTGTGTTCCTGACATACTGTTAATCAATGAGCTTTCTTTCTATGACTTAGTCTGATTTGTAGTCTTTGTTATCATTGTGGACATGTTTATGAACTGGTATTATTAGCATGTGACTGTGTTAACTTCTAAAAAATGGATTAAGTCTGCCTAGGTTCAAATGTGTTGCTATTTGTTTGTGTTCTATATGTGATTCTGTATCCCCTAATCCCATCCAACTCTCCTGAATTCTCACTCTTTGCTTTTAGGTTCTGTCAATTGGCCTCCCTAGTGTGAGCACTGTGCAGGGTTCATATGTGACCCTCGTGAACTCTGACACACTAGGATTTGGTCCCTAGTCTTCATTGAACCGTTCTGATCATTTTTCTCTAGTGTGAGCACTACCCTGGGTTCTTGAAGCCCTTGGGAACTCTGACACACTAGAGATTTGGGTTCTGTATGCTTATCCTTGAGATATGGGTGAATCATTCACCGCTGGTTACTGTGTCTCTATGTACATGGGCTTTTGGAGCTACTGTGAGTTGAAGCCCTAGCCTGTCCAGGTGTATTTGGGCCTGCTGTAGGCTTCCTATAGTTTTTATAATTTGTAATTCATTCATTCAACTCTGGTCTGTGATAATTATTTGTAATAATTAACGTTTGCATGAGAATGGGTAGAAATCTCGCCTATAGGTGTTTACTTTTCTCATTCCGCTATTGTGTTAGATAACCTGCCTATAGGTGTTTATTTTGCTCATTCTGCTATTGCATGTTAGATAACCTGCCTATAGGTGTTTACTTTATTCAAATGTATTCTGCTATAGTATGTTAGATAACCTACCTATAGGTGTTTATTTTGCTCGAATATGCTCTGTAGATAACCTGCCTATAGGTGTTTACTTGCTCGAATAAGCTCTATACCTGCCTATTCTACTTTTTAGATACCACGCCTATAGGGAATAAAATAACCAAAGTTCCATTTGCATTGCAACATATGCATTAGGCATCATGATCATAGGGTCATTTATAAATCTGCATTTTTAGAAGTCATGCCCATAGGGTTCTTAATTGATTAATATGCTATTGTCATACTTGCTCATTTAGTATATAAGAACTTAAACTAGTTTCAATCATCGAGGGTAGGAATCATGTCTATAGGGTAATCACTAGTTATGTTAAGCACTTAAATCAGACTTTAAAACACTGCCTCATTGAACGCCAGTAGAAAGCATGCCTATAGGAACAACTGTGTAATTCTGAATATCTCTCGTGTTTATTACTTCCAAATATTGAGTAAATCATATAAATAACATGTTTATAGGTTTCAACCGCTTATCCTTATAATCAGTAGACAACTGTGCAGTCACTTAGAAATTACTTTGCATAACTGCTCGCATGATTAAAATCCAGAATCATAAAGAAATCATGTCTATAGGGCCTAACGACTCCAATTGTTGAAACTATCAAAATGCCTAATTTGTTTGCGTGCATTTGCTGCCTAAGTATGGAGGCTAACCTGAGCCCTTATTTTCTTTTACATGAAAGTACAATTTTTTTTGTATGTTGCTTAGTTTTTATCATTTTTTAGCAACCCAAGTTAAGTCTAGAACCATCCAAAAATAGAGGCCCAAATGCCTCCTGAGCCATAGGCAAGGAATGGGTAGTGCACGCATATGGTACGATTTAGAATTGATTAGAGCGCTTTAGGTAATTAACTTAAAGATAGTAATCGGGTAGCAGGAGATGATAGTCTATACCAGCTGAATAATATGAGTAACACCCCCGTCTTGGGGGAGTTATGAAGTATTATTTATGTTGTACGGGGTGATCCTTTAGGCTAAAAAACTTAGGACCCCCCATTCCCGTTAAAATAGTTCTTTCCTTGTCCAAATTGTTTCTTTTCTCTTAGACTAATTCACATGATTTTATTTCGGTTGGGTCCCACCGTTGTGGACCTCCAGGAGTTCCTAACACCTTCTCCTCAAGGTAATTTGAGCCCTTACCCGATCGTTGGTGACGCAACTAGTAAACCTGAGTCATTTGCAAATAGGTTCCCTAACGCACCTTAATCTGTTAGGTAGCGACTCTCTTTTTTAATAGCCCTTCCTTCCCTTTAAAACAGTAGTCAATGTCAAAATTCGATTTGGCGAGAAAGAGGGGGCGCGACAACATGGCGACTCTGCTGAGGATATCGTTAGGCTCTTACCATAATGAAGTTGGCCTGTGTGAATTACTCTTCCTCAATAAGCGTGTCTTTATTATTTTATGCTCAAATTCACTGTTTATTTGATACATGCACACCCCTTCCCTATTTTCCTTTTTATATGTATTTACATGCAACTTTTTGTTTTACCTTGTTCGCTGGCTTCAATATTTATGTCTTTCCCAATCCCTACCCCATTTACCGCTTTATTATAATTTTTCCATTATACGAACTAACTCATTCTTTGTTTTTATTTCTTTCCTGTCTTTACATTTATTAAATACCGCATTTATCGCTTTCATCATGCAAAAAACTTGACAAGGTGTTTTTTATGTTTTGCATAATTACATGCTCTGCATGATATTCCACTCGTGAGCAATTAATAACATAGCAGCACTTGATGAGTGTCCGCACTCTTCCTATATTACCCTTTTAAATTTGGAAAGGCTTATTTTCGGTAAAACTAGTCGATCAACGGTGCAGTCGACGATTTTGCGCCTTTTCCTCTCAAGTTGTCCGCTTGAGGGTACCAGTCTAGACTTCTATAGAAAACCCTACTCCGATGTTAACTGTGCATGCATCATGTCCAAACCTAGCATGGGTTAGTATGTTGTCCGCATAATAACCGTATAAGGAAAGCCTTGTCCAAAGTCCATCGGGATTTCCATAATCCCAATGGGCACAATCATGATATGTACATTATTTGGAGAAACCGTGCCGATATGCTAATCATTAATGTGTAAGTGGTCAAACCCGGAGGGGGAAATGACTAACTTTATTTGTTTTGCAGAAATGAGGCGCGAAGTCCCCAGGTTCGGCATGGTCCAAAGTATCTCACCTCTATTGCTAGACTGGTGGGAAAATCTCTCGCCAAGCGACAAGAACCATGTGAAAAGCATTCTTGGAAATTTACCTTCTTTGCTGGACATTCAGCCAAACAATGTACTGATCGAGGCCGCTACTATGTTCTGGGATGAAAAGAGGGTTGTTTTCCATTTTGGTAACATAGAGATGACTCCCCTTCTTGAGGAAATAGGAGGTTTTGCCGGGCTACCATGGGATAGCCCTGGTCTGCTGGTACCGAAAAATCGTACTTCTAGGGGATTTTGGAAAATGATGGCTCATAGAAAGAATGACAAGTTAGTCTGGCTGAAAAAGTCCTACATACCTTTCAACTTCCTCTACGAGTGTTATGGGCACATCACATCATACCGTATCTATCATGATGAGTTTGCCATCACTTCCCTGGGCTAGACTCATTGTCAGGTTTTTGTGTTCATCATCTGTTTTCTGGATATGATAGTATTTACAATTCAAGGAGACAGGATTCACACTCGTTTGGCTATGGTTACCAAGACCTTAATGGAAGGGATCTAGGGACAGACTTACACTATTGTTCCAATGATCGTGGCAGAGATATAACGAGCCCTGGACTGCTGTAAGAAGGGATTCAGACATTTTGAGGGTTGCAATTTGTTGCGGCAGATATGGTTGTTGGAGCATCTTCAAATGGGACAGTACCGTCAGGAATTTCCACGGCGACCATGGAATGACAACATAGCTTTCCACCATCCGAAAAGAATGACTTTCATCCCAGACAGGTTTGCACAACCGGAAAACGCCGTGGATTGGGTGCACTTCTTTAGCAATTTAACTGGTGACGAGGTCCATTGGATGTTCGAGTGGTTCCCTACCAGCGAGTTCATCATCAGGTCCAGGGATGTTCCTCATTTGGTGCTGATCGGGTTGAGGGGTATCTATCCTTATGCTCCTATCAGGGTCATGAGACAGGTTTGGGAGAAAACAAGTCATGCCACAAGTTTCTAAGATGGTTCACTACAAAGCAGACGTTCAGGGTGGTGCCATTCCATTCAAGTATGAGGCCTAACACATGTGGCATCTGAAGATTATTGTGGAAAAGGATATCATCAAACCAGATCGGTACCACGCCAGTCATGTGTATTTCTACCTATCATGGTTGGATGATGACATAGCAGGAGAAGTCGAGCCAGGGATCGATCGAGGAAACAGGGTCATAGATGAAGCTGTCGAAGCACAAGTAAAATACAAGAGGTTGCGCAAGAGAATCCTTGAGTCTGAGGCCAAACACTTGGAACAATGCAAGGTAGACATGGAATCAATCAATGAATGGAGGGAAATTTCTAAAAAATCAACGGAGAGGTTGGAGTACTTAGAGCAGGGTCTGATGGAACTTGAAGGGAAGATGAGGAAAAGGATCGTGGATTGTCAGAATGCAGAGGGCAACGAAGGAGGACACCTACCAAGGGTGTATCTGTTCCTGGACATGCACGACCTAGGGAATCTGATCGATGAGGCCAAGAAGGCCAAGCTTGGAGAGGGTCCCTCCAGGACCAAATAGAATAGAATTGTTTTTTATTTGCTTTTCTAGAGTCATTTTAGAAATTGATTGTAATAAGGCAAATGCCATTAGCAACTCTTTTAATTATTGTCATTTTAGAGGTTTGATAAATTTATTACATTAATGAAATGAGGCAGATATCGACATCACGTTTCTCCAAATCTATGTGTCGCTAGGCCTACCTCAGGCACAATGAGGTCCCCAAAATTAGGACGCGAATTTATAATTCCGCAATACATGTTTAAATACTACAAATATCCTTCCAAAATCCCCTTCTGACTTGTTTACCTTTTTGCTTTTCGTTGTTTTGATTATTCCCATCCCCTAAGGTTGGTTTTTGCATCCTTGCATCATCAGCGTATCATACCAGATCAAGAGGCCCCCCACCACCTCCTCCTCCAAGCGATCCTAAAATTAAGGAAAAGGCTAAGATGAATGACATGAGTGGTATCAGGAAAGATAACGCTGCGCATGTGAAAAATGTTGAAACTTCAGATAGTCGGAGTACTCAGGCACAGAATGATTTGGTTCTATGGTTGGAGCAGAAAATACTGGATTTGCAAGGGAATCTTGAGCAGGTCCGCAACATGGAACACCTCTCCCTCACCTTAAACGTCGCATATATTAACCAGCAAAACGCCCAGAACCCAACACCTCCTCAAAACACACCAAACCAACATCCACAAAATCCTCCTGCACCTCATCAATACGCCACACCTCATCAAAATCCTAACCCTTCACCAGTACTAACTCCTCCTCAATACCAACATCTTCCAACTCAGTATCCGCAAACAACTACCTACCATACTCCTCAAAATACACCACAACCTACTCCTGATCCACAGAATTCAACCAATGATCACCGCTACACTCAAACCCCCGGCATCTACCAAAACAACCCCATATACATAGAAACCCTACCTTACCCTACTCAACAAACCCCAGACACACCGGAATCCGCCGAAAAGGACCTGCTAACCAATAATATGGCAGAGGAACTTAACAAGCTCACAAGCCGAGTCCAGGGTGTCGAAGGGGTTAAAGGAATTGGGGGTTTGAATTATGAAGATCTGTGTATTCAGCCAGACCTGCTGGAGGGTTACAATCCTGCTAAGTTCGAGATGTTTGATAGAACAGGTGACCCAAAGGTGCATCTAAAGACATATTGTGATAAGCTCATAGGAGTTGGAAATGATGAGAGGATTCGCATGAAGCTGTTCATAAGAAGTCTCACTGGGGACGTCCTATCTTCGTACACCAGTCAAAATCCCAAGAAGTGGGTTAGTTGGGTAAGCATAGCATCAGATTTAATGGATCGATTTAGGTTTAATACGGAGAATGCACCAGACGTCTTTTATATACAGAATTTTAATAAGAAGCCAACAGAGACTTTCGCGAGTATGCTACTCGATGGAGATCAAAAACCACGAAAGTAAGGCCGGCATTGGAAGAAGAGCATATAAACAAGTTCTTCGTCCGGGCCCAGGATCCACAATACTATGAAAGGTTGATGGTTATCAAGAATCACAAATTCTCCGACATCATCAAGCTAGGGAAAAGGATTGAAGATGGGATGAAGAGTGGAATGGTAACTAATTTTGAGGCATTATAGGCTACAAACAAAGCATTGCAGTCAGGGGGTATATCCAAGAAGAAAGAAGTAGGGGCCGTGATGGTAGCCCAAGGTCCAAAATCTCCCCTTAAATACTAAACACCTCCACCCACATATCAGCCTTCACCTCGCAGATATCCATAAACCGCCACTACCTACCACACTTACAACACCCAGCCAATATATTATCACTCACTGCCAACCCGCCAAAACTATCAGAAACCCAGACCAAATTTCGACTGAAAGCTGGTAGATATGTCACCTCTATTCCCGTTGTTGCCATGGAAAACTCCTCTTAATGGGTCAATACAAATTGATGAATGTCGCACCCTAAAAGACAAGATCCAGATACTAATCGACTAAAAGACAAGATCCGGACACTAATCAATACCAAGGTTATACAAGCAAAGGAGGCTGCACCTAACATCCGTAACAATCCCCTCTCGGATCATATGGGCAAGGGAGTAAATATTATAGAGACTGATGAAGAATGGGACCCCGAAGGGTCGATTGGGCTTATTCGAGAAGGGGATGACCCAAAGAAACTTGCGGTGACTCTTACTCCTATTGTGGTACAGATACAATCACCAGTTAAAGTTGAAGTAGCCACACCAACCCCGTTCGAGGTGGAAACAACACCCGTAGCTGCACCTTCTCTATTCAAAGTAGAAATAACCACACCCTTCACTGTGACGGTAGCATCCACATCACCCTTTAAATCCAATGTCGTACCCTGGGACTATGTTGCAGAAGCCAGGAAGGAAGGAAAAGCAAACATGGAAGAATCTGGTGCAGCCCAAGGGATAACCAAGAGTGGTAGAATTTATACACCTGAGAATTTGGGAGGAACGAGTAGAGAAGCGGCTTCCAAGCAACCCATCATCGAAACTGGACCGGATGATCTTTGGAGAAAGGTGAAAGCGAGAGTATATTTTGTGGAAGACCATCTGAACAAAACTCCTGCTCAGATATCCATCCTATCATTACTGCAGAATTCTGAAGCACATAGCAATGCCTTGATGAAGGTATTGAATGAAGCTTACGTACCTAATAATATCACCAGTGGGGAGATGGCTATCATGGTAGGACAAGTACTGGAGAGCCACAAGATCACCTTTCATGAAGAAGAACTGCCACCAGAGGGATTAAGCCACAACAGGGCGCTGCACATCATGGTACAATGCGAGGATAAATTTATTTCCAGGGTTTTGATAGATGGAGGGTCCAGTCTCAATATCTGTCCGATGACTACTCTTAAAAGGTTGGGTAAAGGTTTGCATGAAATATGAGCAGAGGCTATGAATGTAAAGGCGTTGGATGGGTCTCAAAGGGCCACAATTTAGGAAACCAAACTATGCTTGCAGATGGGCCCGACTTGGTTTGATGTTGAATTTTAAGTGCTAGATATATCTACCTCATACAATCTGATATTGGGACGACCTTGGATATATGCCATTGGGGCCGTGGCTTCTACTTTGCACCAGGCTGTAAAGTTCGAATGGAATCATCAGGAGGTGATCATTCATGGAGACAGGAGTAATACCATTTATACTAACCAAAATGTTCCGGTTGTGGAAAATAGAAGGAAGCTAGGAGGGCAGCCTTTTCATCGCATCAAGCGCGTCAATGCAATTGAGAAAGACAAGTGGTAGAGTAGCAAAATAGAAAGCATACTAGCATGGGCAGGGTATGAACCCGGTAAAGGGCTCGGGAAGAACCTCCAAGGTATTACTAAACTGATACAACTAAAACGTCACGACACGACCTTTGGACTTGGATATCAGTACACCTGACAAAAGTATAACGATTGGTTGCCGACATGGCATGGTCCTTATTACCCTCTTGAGCAGCCGGTACCACATTTGAGCCAATCGTTTCATCAGGCCGACATGATATGGGGATCTGAAGAAGATGAAGTTCTAGCTGGCTTAAGGAATCTATTCTTGAAAGATGAAGACATGGATTGCAGTGTGATAGTTGAGGAGGAGGAGAAAGAAGACCTCATCATCCGGACAGTGGAGAAGGGAGTTGTTCTCAGGAACTGGATTGCCACACCATCCAGGGTCCGACGAGTCCCGGGGTAGCATGGCTGCTAGTGTCATTCATTTTGAAAACAATTCCTTTTGAGAATTTTGTTTAAAACATTTTTTCTTTCCTTGCAGTATTTTGCTTTAGAAAACATTATTTGAAGTCATTAAAATGTGCTTTGTTTGACGTTTCAATACTTATCAACGGCTTGATGTTTTATTATTATTATCTTTCATGTCTTCTCTCTACAGCATTACTATATCTTACCTTGATGAACCAACGACTGTGACATGTAATGAGACAACACAACGTAAGGATAGTGGCTCGGAATAGATAGAAGAAGATGTGATACATGAGGAAATCATTAGAGAAGTTGAGAATTTTGAGAACAAACCTAAGTTCAATCTAGACGAGGCTGAGGTAGTCAACTTGGGAGATTCTGAAACCGTCAAAGAAACTCGCATAAGTATTCAGTTGTCACCATCAGAGAAGGAAGAGTACACTCGTTTCTTAAGAGGGTATGAAGATATCTTCGCATGGTCATATGATGATATGACCGGGATGAGCTCGTCCATAGTGGCTCACAAGCTACCTACCAATCCAATGTGTCCACCAGTAAAGCAAAAACTCAGAAAGTTCAAACCAGACATGGGTCTAAGAATCAAGGAATAAGTCACCAAGAAGATCAAAGCTAAGGTTCTCAGGGTAGTTGAATATCCAACTTGGTTATCCAACATTGTGCCAGTTTCGAAGAAAGACGGGAAAGTCAGGGTGTGTGTCGACTATCAGGATTTAAATAGAGCAAGTCCCAAGGATGATTTTCCACTACCAAACATACACATACTGATCAATAATTGCGCCAAGCATGAACTCCAATCCTTTGTTGATTGCTTCGCAGGTTATCATCATATTTGGATGGATGAAGAAGATGCGGAGAAAACAACTTTCATTACACCGTGGGGAGTGTACTGTTACAAAATGATGTCGTTTGGTTTAAAGAATGCTGGGGCCACCTACATAAGGGCCATGACAACCATTTTCCATGACATGATACATAAGGAGACAGAAGTATATGTGGATGACATCATCATCAAATCCAAGAGGGCCGCATATAGCATAGCTGATCTGAGAGAGTTCTTTGATCAGCTGTAGAAGTACAATCTGAAACTGAACCCTGCAAAATGTGACTTCGTAGTTCCTGCCGGAAAATTGTTAGGGTTCATTGTCAGCCACCGAGGAATTGAGTTAGACCCGTCAAATGTTAAATCTATCTAGTATTTACCACCCCCAAAGAACAAGAAGGACGTGATGAGTTTCTTGGGACGTCTCAACTACATCAGTCGCTTCATAGCACAATCAACTGTAATATGTGAACCAATTTTCAAAATGCTGAAGAAAGATGCCGTCACTAGCTGGACTGAAGATTGTCAGAAAGCTTTTGACAAAATCAAGGAATACCTGTCCACACCACCATTCCTAGTCCCGCTAGAACCTGGTAGACCACTACTACTCTACCTTTCCGTACTAGATGGGGCTTTTAGTTATGTCTTGGGACAACATGATGAGGCAGGGAGAAAAGAGCAGGCCATATATTATCTGAGCAAGAAGTTCACACCCTATGAAGCACGGTACACTCTGCTAGAACGCACTTGCTGTGCTCTGACATGGATAGCCTAGAAATTGAGGCACTACTTTTGTGCTTATACCATATATCTCATATCGAGAATGGATCCACTGAAGTACACCTTTCAGAAGCCTATGCCTTTAGGAAAGCTGGCCAAATGAAAAATATTGTTGAGTGAGTTTGACATTATCTATGTATCTCAGAAGGCAGTCAAGGGATATGTATTAATAGATCATCTTGCAGAAAATCCTATAGGAGGAGAATACGAACCACTAAAAATGTATTTTCCTGATGAAGAAGTGTCTTTCGTAGGAGAAGATATTGCTGAATCCTACGACGGTTGGAGAATATTTTTCGACGGAGCTGCAAATTTCAAATGAGTCAGTATCGGAGCCGTTTTGGTGTCAAAAATCGGTCAACATTATCCGGCGTCTGCAAAACACAGGTTTCCATGCACAAATAATATGGAAGAATATGAAGCCTGCATATTAGGACTCAATTTGGTTGTCGCCATGAATCTCCAGGAATTACTGGTGATTGGTTATTCAAACCTGCTGATGCACCAGGTAAAAGGAGAATGGGCTACAAAGAACACCAAGATACTACCATATCTGTATCACGCACAAGAGATGATGAAGAGGTTCATAAAGATAGAATTCCGAGATGCCCCTAGAATCCAGAATGAATTCACAGATGTATTGGCCACTTTGTCCTCCATGATACAACACATAGACAAGAACTTTATCGATCACATTCTAGTAAAAATCCATAATCGGCCAGTTTACTGTGCTCAAGTTGAAGAAGAAATAGATAGGAATCCATGGTTTCACGATAACATGGAATATTTAGCAAAAGGAGAATATCCAAAGCATGCAAACCACACTCAGAAATGCACACTTCGGAGGTTGTCCAACCATTTCTTCCAAAGCGGAGGAATTCTGTATAGAAGAACTCCTGATCTGGGGCTATTACGGTGTGTTGACGCCAAAGAAGCCTCCAATCTGCTTGAAGAGATACACGCCGGACCCTTCGACCCACATATGAATGGTTATCTCCTAGCCAAGAAGATACTCAGAGCCGGATACGTTTGAATGACTATGGAAATAGACTGCATCTGGTATGTCCAAAAATGTCATCAGTGCCAGATACATGCAGATATGATATGGGTACCTCCAAATGCACTTAATGCAACAAGCACACCTTGGCCTTTTGCTTCCTAGTGAATGGATGTCACTGGATCGATCGAGCACACCGTTTCAAATGGGCACATATTCATTCTAGTGGCCATCGACTATTTCACAAATTAGGTTGAAGCTGCATCTTACAAAATTATAACCAAGAAAGTCGTCGCAGATTTTGTCAGGGACCGTATTATTTGTCGATTCGGGGTTCCAGAATCCATCATCACTGACAATGCCACTAATCTCAACAGTGATCTAATGAAAGCCATGTGTGAAATCTTAAAAATCTAGCACAAAAACTCCATAGCATACCGACCCCAAATGAATGGAGCCGTGAAGGCCGCCAATAAGAACATTAAGAAAATACTAAGGAAGATGGTAGAGAATTTACCAGTTTCCTTATTGGGATACCGCACCACAGTCCGCACGTCAACAAGGGTAACTCGTTATCTATTGGTCTACGGTACTGAAGCCTCCATCCCCGCCGAGGTAGAAATTCCTTCTTTGAGAATCATACAAGAAGCTGAACTCAGTAATGCAGAATGGATAAGGAGCTGCTATGAGAAATTAGCCCTCATAGATGGGAAAAGAATTAATGCAGTGTGTCATGGTCCACTTTATCAGAACAGAATGTATAGAGCTTTCAACTAAAGGGTTAAACATAGACAGTTCGCACCGGGGTAGCCAATACTAAAACGAATCTTTCCACATCAGGATGAAGCCAAAGGAAAATTCTCACCCAACTAGCAAGGACCCTATATGGTTCACAGAGTACTAATATGAGGAGCACTCATATTGGCAGAAATGGATGGAGAGATTTGGCCAAAGCCTATTAACTCAGATGCACTCAAAAGATACTATGTTTAAAGCTTTTTACATTTATGCAATTGATGTAATTGAACTACGCTTGACCTGATTCCCGTTTAAGAGAGGATACGTAGGCAGCCTTGTGGGTTCGGTCACAATTCAATAAAATTTCACTTTTCCATAATCGAAATTTGGGGCAAAATTTTGAGGAGGACCTTCAAAATTCCGAAGCAAGTTTAGCCAATGGCACCGCATACGAAACAACCAGAAATTTGTCTGGATAACTGGGGAAGAATTTTGAAGAGGACCCTCAAAATTCTATGGCAAGAAGGTCGCAATGTCTCTGATGGTGTCACAGTTACTGGTCCATCTAATCAATTTTTAAATTGCATATTACTATGTTTTGAATATCTATGCATGCATATTTTTAGAAAACTTTATTCTTAGCCAGATGCTACCCATGGTAACTCGGACATGATTTTAATGCGGAACAGAGCAAAGCAAGCAGACAAAGGCACGAACCAACCACCCCCGCAAAACTCACTATTATACTTTGAATGCAGGAACAAGAAATAGTCGCCAATATGTGTACACCTTAGAATCACTGTCTTCAAAACAACAAAGCTACTGAACTCATCTCTAGCTAAGAAATACTCCGCTATCACTTATTATCCATTCATTGCACGAGACTAAGCATTGTCTCAAAACTTGCATGAGGCTAAGCCCTGCCTCCTCAACTGCATGAGGCTAAGCCCTACCTCCTTAATTGCATGAGGCTAAGCACTACTTTCCCACTACATGAGACTAAGAATTGTCTCAACCTTAGATGAGGCTAAGCCATGCCTCCTTAATTGCATAAGGATAAGCTCTTCCTTCCCATTGAATGAGACTAAGCATTGTCTCAAATCTTTGTATGAGGCTAAGCCCTGCCTCCTTAATTGCATAAGGCTAAGCACTGCCTTCCCACTGCATGAGACTAAGCATTGTCTCAACCTTGCATGAGGCTAAGCCCTGCCTCCTTAATTTCATAAGGCTAAGCTCTGCCTTCCCATTGTATGAGACTAAGCATTGTCTAAAATCTTTGCATGAGGCTAAGCCTTGCCTCCTTAATTGCATAAGGATAAGCTCTGCCTTCCCATCGCATGATATTAAGCATTGTCTCAAATCTTTGCATGAGGCTAAGATCTACCTCCTTAATTGCAAAAGGCTAAGCTCTGCCTTCCCATTGCATGAGACTAAGCATTGTCTCAAATCTTTGCATGAGGCTAAGATCTACCTCCTTAATTGCAAAAGGCTAAGCTCTGCCTTCCCATTGCATGAGACTAAGCATTGTCTCAAATCTTTGCATGAGGCTAAGATCTACCTCCTTAATTGCAAAAGGCTAAGCTCTGCCTTCCCATTGCATGAGACTAAGCATTGTCTCAAATCTTTGCATGAGGCTAAGCCCTTCCTCCTTAATTGCATAAGGCTAAGCACTACCTTCCCATTGTATGAGACTAAGCATTGTCTCAAATCTTTGCATGAGGCTAAAACCTTCTTCCTTAATTGCAAAAGGATAAGCTCTGCCTTCCCAATGCATGAGACTAAGCATTGTCTCAAATCTTTGCATGAGGCTAAGCCCTGCATCCTTAATTGCATAAGACTAAGCATTGTCTTCCCATTGCATGAGACTAAGCACTGCCTCAAATCTTTGCATGAGGCTAAGCCCTGCCTCCTTAATTGCATAAGGCTAAGCATTGCCTTCTCATTGATTGATACTAAGCATTGTCTCAAATCTTGCATTAGGTTAAGCCCTGCCTCTCAACTGCATAAGGCTAAGCTCTGCCTTCCCATCATGAAACTAAGCATTGTCTCTCCTTGCATGACCATAAATGTTGCTATTCCAAAACCTTGCATTATTCTCTTCTCTCGGGGCTAGGCCCTGCCTCTAATCTTACACAAGACTAAGCTATGTCTTGTTTCATCTCAAGCATCATGTCTTTGCACCTCATGGGTTGATACATAGCCAAATGTTTCTAGGGCGTCATAGTCCGAAGGCATCATCTTCATAGCCGGAAGACACCATGCCATGGCCTGAGGATCTCTTAATCTTGCACATCATTATTCAAAGGGCATCATGGTTTGGAAGCACCATCTTCAAAGCCCGAGAACATCATTTCATGGCCTGCGAATCCTTTACCGCACAATTCATGACCCAGGACATCATGGTTTAAGGACGTCATCCTCACCGTCCAAACACAATCTCCATGGTCCAAGGATAATTTGCATCATGTTTAAATTTATGCGATAATCTATATGCATGCATCGTATTTTGAGTTTGCAGGTATTCTGGTAAATAACCGTTATCCTAACGGGAGCAATCTTCGCTCCAGTTTTCATTCAACGTCCATATCCTTCAATTATTTCAAACGTAACTGATCATTGTCTGTTACCCATTCTCATCTGATACCTACTCAAGTATCCATAACCATTTGTCCTATCCATAATATTTTGTCCGTTCTTACAATAACTCCATCGGTTCGTTCCACTGTTGGATCTAGAACTACGCATGGCCCGATTTCTGTAAAACTAGGGATATGTAGGCAGCTCAGAGACTAGAGTGCGGCCTATATTTTTTAAAACACCCCATTCGGTCAAAATCAGTCATCATTTCTTTAGCCGACAATTCTTTTATCCTTTCCGGGTAAAGAGGGGCAGTTGTTGATACCCAATTTTTTCATCATATATTTCAAATATATATATATATATATATATATATATATATATATATATATTAAAAATAGTGCATATCCACCATCATTTGATCTACAAGCATATACAATCATTTTTCATAATTTGCTATGGTTTTTAAAGGCTTTAAATCAATTTATCCTATATTTTATTATATAAATATCTATTAATTACCTTATAAATTATTTGTATCATGATTTTATCATCTACACTTTTCATGTACACCCATATTAGGTTTTAAATATTTTATTTACATTTTTGTTGTAATTACATTTACATTTTTAGGCTAAATTGTACATTTTGCACTAATAGCCCATATATACTTATAATTACTTTATTTATGCAAAAACAATAACTTTTATATTTTTTATAATGTTAAACAATTGTTTTTAATCATTTTGATGCACAAATAATATATTTTATTATTTATCT
This sequence comes from Nicotiana otophora, assembly GCA_000715115.1. Taxonomy (NCBI): domain Eukaryota; kingdom Viridiplantae; phylum Streptophyta; class Magnoliopsida; order Solanales; family Solanaceae; genus Nicotiana; species Nicotiana otophora. The sequence continues at coordinate 41,961 of AWOL01S0020561.1, forward strand.
ATTATTTGTATAAATTATTATTTATTACAATTGGGTATTTAAAATATGGCCCTAATTTCATAATTAATTTCGGACCTAAACTACCCAATCACCCCAAGCCCACACCATTAGCCCAGTTCCTTACTCATTTAATTAAACCCCGACCCAACCCCTGCTTAAATCCCAACTGTTGATCAAAAACAATCAACGACTCATAAATGACCCATCATTTTCCTTATATCACCCATCTTCCAAACCCTAACCCCATTTCCCCTAATCCTCCGTCTCTCTACTCCCTTCCCTCTGAAGAACCCTAGCCCACCGCCTCTCCAAAATCCTCCCCTAATCCCGTTCCTAATGGGATTTGCTTCCCATTTACTTACCATTTCGACATATTTCCTTTATTGGCTGATTCTTTACAGTATTACCTAGTACTTGACTAAACATGGCAAGTACCTTATTCTGATTCTGCCCTAATCGATCTTCATCTCTTGAATCTGGATGATATTAAGTCCAAACATGTTATCTTGAACTATGTGAGTCTGATTTGTTCGTATCTTGTTGATTCATACTTAACCCTAAAGTTAGGATTTACATATTCTCTTTGATTCGAAGAGAATTGCTTCAAGATTTAATATTAAGTATTATCTCGTCTATATTCGCCTTATTATGTATGAATATGTCTATTTCTGCCGATTATTTTTAGTTGCTCTAAATTAGGGTTTCAGATCCTTTTTATTTGAACCAAATCTGGTTCGGTTATGTGTTTTGTGAATAATTTTCATGTCTATCTTCATTTTATACAATATGTGATTATTTAACTTTATTTTCTGCCAATTTTGTAGAGTTTGCCTAAAAACTAGGGTTTCAAATTTCTTCTTTACTGATTGTTTGAATTAATTATATTTCCGTATTTATGTGTTTAGTTCTTACACTATTTAAAACCCTCCCCACTCCACTTTGAAAACAAGTTTAGAACTCAAGTTCTTTCACTCCTAGCAATACTACTATGTGCTTTTGATTCCTGGCCGGCTGGAAGCCAAGGCCAGAAATCCTCTATTGTTTTGCTTCTATTTGTAACAATTGCTACACTGTTGGATTCCTTTTTCCTGTTTCATCTTAACTGGTGAGTTTATTGAATCCTTTGCTATTCCGTTATGATTACCTGTTTAATGTGTTACTGTTATCAAACCATGTTACCCTAAAAGCTATTACCTATATTTAAGACATGTTGAACTTAGTTTGAATCTGTCTAACTCTGTGTAATTTAGGGCTATTCTTTAGCCTTAAATGCCTTCATACCTTTCTTAAGGACTGTTTAGTTATGTGTGCCTTAACAGATTCATCAGTTTATTTATTGAACTTGTCACCATGTGACTTGTTTGGTTCTGTGCTCACTATGTTATGATACCTTTGCTAAATTAATTAATCAGTTCCTAATACTAATTAGTGTATTTCTGACCTACTGTTAATCAATGAGCTTTCTTTTTATGACTTAGTCTGATTTGCAGTCTTTGTTATCACCGTGGACATGTTTATGAACTGGTCTTAGTAGCATGTGACTGCGTTAACTTCTAAAAACTGGATTAAGTCCGCCTAGGTTCAAATGTGTTGCTATTAGTTTGTGTTCTATATGTGATTCTGTAACCCCTAATCCCATACTGCTCTCCTGAATTCGTACTCTTTGCTGGCTGAAAGCCAAAGCAATTTAGGTTCTGTCCTTTAGCCTCCCTAGTGTGAGCACTGCTCAGGGTTCATATGAGACCCTCGTGAACTCTGACACATTAGGATTTGGTCCCCAGTATTCGTTGAACCGTTCTAAACATTCTTCTCTAGTGTGCGTACTGCCCTGGGTCTTGAATCCATTAAGAACTCTGACACACTAGAGATTTGGGTTCTGTATGCTTATCCTTGAGATATAGGTGAATCATTCACTGCTGGTTACTATGTGTCTATGAACATGGGCTTTTGGAGCTACTGTAAGTTGAAGGCCTGACCTGTCCAGGTGTATTTTGGTCTGCTATATGCTTCCTATAGTTTTTATACTTTGTAATTCATTCATTCAATTTTGGTCTGTAATAATTTTTTGTAATAACAATTGGGGTATTAGTAAATTGGGAAACTAGGTTTATTTTAATATTTGCATGAGAATGGGTAGAAATCCTAGCTATAGGTGTTTACTTTGCTCATTCTGTTATTGTGTTAGATAACCTGCCTATAAGTGTTTACTTTGCTCATTCTGCTATTGTATGTTAGATAACCTACATATAGGTGTTTACTTTATTAAAATACATTCTGCTATTGTATGTTAGATAACCTGCCTATAGGTGTTTATTTTGCTCGAATGTGCTCTGTAGATAACCTGCCTATAGGTGTTTACTTGCTTGAATAAGCTCTATGGATAACCTGCCAATTCTGCTTTTTAGATACCATGCCTATGGGGAATAAAATAACCAAAATTCAATTTGCATTGCAGCATATTCATTAGGCATCATGATCATAGGGTCATTTATAAATCTGCATTTTTAGAAGTCATGCCCATAGGGTTCTTAATTGATTGATATGCTATTGTCATACTTGCTCGTTTAGTATATAAGAACTAAAACCAGTTTCAATCATCAAGGGTAGGAATCATGTCTATAGGGTAATCACTATCTGTGTTAAGCACTAAAAGTAGGCTTTAAAACATTACCTCGTTGAACACCAGTAGAAAGCATGCCTATAGAAACAACAGAGTATTTCTGAATATCTCTCGTGTTTATTACTGCCAAATACTGAGTAAATCACCTAGATAGCATGTTTATAGGTTTCAACCGCTTATATTTATAATCAGTAGACAACTGTGAAGTCACTTAGAAATTACTTTGCATAACTGCTCGCATGATTAAAATCCAGAATCATATAGAAATCATGTCTGTAGGTCCTAACGACTTCAATTGTTAAAAATGTCAAAATGCCTAATTTGTCTGCGTGCATTTGCTGCCTAAGTGTGGAGGCTAACATAAGACCTTATTTGCTTTTACATGAAAGTCCAATTTGTTTTGTATGTCGCCTAGTTTTTATCATTTTTTGAGCAACCTAAGTTAAGTCTAGAACCATCCAAAAATAGAGGCCCAAAGGCCTCCTGGGCCATAAGCAAGGGACAGGTAGTGCACGCATAGGGTACGGTTTAGAATTGATTAGAGTGTTTTAGGTAAATAACTTAAAGATAGTAATCGGGCAGCAAAAGATGATAGTTTGTGCCCGCTGAATAATATTAGTAACAGCCCCGTCATGGGGGAGTTACAAAGTATAATTTATGTTGCACGGGGTGATCCTTTAGGCTAAAAAACTTAGGACCCCCCATTCCTGTTAAAATAGTTCTTTCCTTGTCCAAATTATTTCTTTTCTCTTAGACTAATTCACATGATTTGAGTTCGGTCGGGACCCACTGTTGTGGACCTCGAGGAGTGCCTAACACCTTTTCCTCAAAGTAATTTGAGCCCTTACCCGATATTTGGTGACGCAACTAATAAACCTGAGTCATTTGCAAATAGGTGCCCTAACACACCTATTATAAGAGTTGTCACTGTCGAAACCCGATTTTGCGAGAACGAGGGGGCACGATAGTGACTTGTTCTAGCTCTTTGACAGTTTGATTTGGTGACATCGGAGTCATCGGGAATTATGAAGGATCGAGGGATCCAGTAGTCGTCATCCTCGTCGATCCCTTGCTTCTACAGTTGGGTCGAGGCCGGTATCTGTGGTTGCTATTTGACCTCCTACTTTTCCTTCCAATCCGATCCCTTCGTTGATGGAAGTGCCGATACCAGTATCACTTCATCGACTGCAAGCATCTCCTTGGTGGCAGGTTATTCCCTGTACACTGTTTTGACTCCCTCCGATGTCGGGAACTTCAGAATTTGGTGAAGGGTCGAGGGTACTGCCCTCATGTTAAGGATCCACGGCCTTCCGAGATGGGCATTGTACATCATGTCACTCTAGATCACATGGAACTTTGTTTCTTGGATGGTCCCGGTCACGTTCACTGGCAAAGTAATTTCACCTTTAGTGGTTTCGCTTGCCATGTTGAAGCCGTTAAGTACTCGGGATGCGGGCACAATATGATCTTGTAGGCCGAGCTGATCTACGAGCCTCGATTGAATAATGTTGGACGAGCAACCTGGATCAATCAAAACACATTTAACTTGAATTTTATTCATAAGGACAGATATTACCAGTGCGTCGTTGTGGGGTTGTAAGATCCCCTTTGCATCCTCGTCATTGAAAGACAAGGTCCCTTCTGGTATGTAGTCTCGAGTACCCTTTTCCCTCCTGATCGACACCTTGGTGTGTTTGAATACGGCCCCCTGAGGAATATCGACCCCTCCAGCAATCATGTGGATAACGTGTTGTGACTCTTCTTGCTTATTCTGTCTGTTTGCATCTCTGTTCTTGAAGTGGTTTTTAGCCCGATCGCTTAACAATTCTCGAAGATGCCCTTCGTTGAACAAACGGGCTACCTCATCCCTCAACTGTCTACAATCTTCTGTTCTATGACCATGGGTGCCATGATATTTGCATATTTGACTAGGATTTCTCTCGGCCAGATAAGTTTGTAGAGGTCGGGGCCACCTGGTGTCTTTGATGCGCCTGATGGCCGATACAATAGCTAATGCATCAATGTTGAAGTTGTATTCCGATAGCCGTGGTGCCTCTTTGGGTTCGGCATTTCTGTCAAAACCACTCTTACTCATGAGCCCTCGAGAGCTCTGTCCTCGATCATTTATTCTATCAATTCGAACGGGGTTGCGTCCAGGCCCGTTTTTTCTCCGATCTCCACCGTATGGCTGATATCGATCTCTGTTTGACCGTGGTTCCCGGTCAATATTCCTTTTAACTCTGTCGATGGTCCTCTTTTGATAAACGGACCCGGAGGGAGCCCCCAACTGGTCATCATCGACCCTAATATTTGACTGGTACCGATTATACACATCGGCCCAGGTTACAGCTGGATATTCGATCAAGTTCTTCTTTAACTGTTGTGAGGCTACCAAACTTCATATGTTTAGGCCTTGAGTGAAAGCCTGAACGGCCAAATCGTCGACGACCGGGGGCAAATCCATATGCTCCATTTGGAACCGAGATACAAACTCTCTCAGCATCTCGTTGTCTTTCTGTTTTACTTTGAAGAGGTCCTACTTTCTAGTCTCGACCTTTATCTCTCCAGCGTGTGCTTTGACGAAGAAATCTGCAAGCATGAAAAAAGAATCAATGGAGTTTGGTGGCAAATTATGGTACCATATCATCGCCCCCTTTGATAAAGTTTCTCCGAATTGCTTCAGCAGTACGGACTCAATCTCATCGTCTTCTAGATCGTTCCCCTTTATTGCGCATGTGTAAGAAGTGGCATGCTTGTTGGGGTCGGTAGTTCCATTATACTTGGGAATTTCTGGCATGCAGAATTTCTTCGGAATGGGCTTAGGATCCGCACTCGGGGAAATGGGATTTTGTACGAACTTCTTTGAATCCAAACCCTTCAAAATCGGTGGTGTCCCCAGAATTTGATCAACTTGGGAGTTATATGTTTCCACTTTTTTGTCATTCACTTTAATCTTCTTCTCCCGCAATTCAATTCGCTTTATCGGCTCCTCGAACATTTTCAAGGTAGCAGGGCCTATCCCTGACTCATTTATATTTGACCTACCCGACACTGGTTCGTCTCTATGAACAACTTCTTGTGATGGATCGGGTTCAACCCTCCTCAGTGCGTGGTTCTGATTTTGAAGTTTGTGCTATTACAGCTTGTTGAGCCTGCAGCATTTCAAATATTAATCGAAGGTTGATTCCACCTTCTTTGCCGCTCTGTGCGTTCTGACCGGCTGATCAAACGTCTCTGCGGATGCTATTTTCGGGGTCGACGCCCAGATTTGCATTCAGGGCAACATGGGAACTGACATTGATGGGGTCTGCAACTGATACTCCCTCGAGGTCAACTGAAAGTACTTCGTTTCCTGGGGCAGCTACGTTATCGTTTTGCCATGAAAACCAACGCCATTATCGATGTGTGTGGGTACCGCTCGAGTGTTCGACATGCTGATCCTGGAATCACAATCACTTACAAGAACAAGTGTAAAGCAGTGTGTGTGTTATGAAAATTAGCACCAGACAATCACTATTATTCTTAGCCCCATGGTGGGCGCCAAACTGTTTACCCTTAAAATCGAATAACAATTAAATTTGTAAGTAGTTTTAAGGATATATGATTTCACTTGGCACAAACTAAGAAATACGAAAATTGAAGTTAGAAATTAATTGTAAAATAAAGCAAACCGATATATCACACAACTTTGGTCCTTGATCTAGGTTCCCCTCGCACCAACTAAGTGTATTATTGAAAGGTAAGAACTGATTTGCCGAATAAGAGAGCTTAAGAGAGAAAACATAATATATTACTTTGTTATGCGTGAATCAGTTCTTACAAAATGATTGGAACCCCCTTTATATAGTAGAGGGGTCCTACATATGGTACAGTTCTAAATATAGAAGGAAATCTCCTGATTGACTAATGAACCGGTCTTGACTCGATACATGCCGAGATCTCTGCAACAATCCTCACTCGGTCACGGATTCCTCGGCTTACTGTTATTCAACTTAACAGGATTCTTTCGACCTCGCTAGATTTCTATCCTTCTCGGTCTCGACCTTAGCTGGTCTCGATCTCGATCGATCCCTGAATCACGAGCTAGACAATATTTATTCATGTAACGATCCAATATAATTTGAGATTGAACCTCGAACTACCACCCCGATCTCGATTAACTATACAAAATCAGGCAAGAATGAACCCGATTTTGACCGTATACAAAACTAAAGAAAAAATGAACATGAGAAAAAGGAACAACTTAGTGGAGTACATATCATTCTCACAGCTTTCTTATTTGGTCATTTTCACTATTCTTATTTATATTACAGAGAGAGACAACATGAAAAATGATCCCCTCAATTTCAATGCACTCAACATCGTCTTTGAAGTTATCGGGTTAGTCGACAACTATATTTTTCTTCGTTTCTAAACAACAACAAGCCCAGTAATTTCTTACAAGTGGGGTCTGGGGAGGGTAAGATGTACGTATCCTTACCCCTACCCTAGAAGGACAGAGAGTCTGTTTTCGATAGACCCTCGACTGGATAACAGATAATAAAAGTAATGGCAACAAGAAGGAATAACAACAAGATAAAAAACACCGAAACCAAGAAAGCAATTAAACTCTAGGTAGTAATAGCAATCTATGAATAAAAGGATATCATACAATTCTATTCCTCCACCCCGATTTATATAGTAATGTTCGAATTTCGAGAGTCAAACGAGTTCTCTTTGACAACAATTGTTTTCATATGCCTTTTAAATATTTTGAATTGTTAATAATTGTGATCGATAGTATTTTTATGTAGTTTTCATATATATAAATTTTATATAAAACTTTTATAGATTCTATGTCCGATTTCATGATTAACATTAAAAAGTTTGACTCTAGAAATCGAAATTATGACACATAAATTGGGACAGAGGAGGTAATATTTTTCACAGCATCTTCTTTCATTAGAGGTATTATCTTTAATTTCATTTTCTCAACGGCGTTATGAGTCTTAAATGTATGCACTCCACAATTTGTGAAGATGATTACTCCTAACTTAATAAGTGAAAGACAATTTATTAACCCCATTAATACATATAGTATATTGGATCAAAAATTTGAAGCAATAGATTCTTGAACAAAAGAGAAAGAAGAAAAATATAAAAAGTAAAATACTTTTTCATTCTAACTCTTCTATATAATGATAATTTTGCAGTGCATATGGGACTGTTGGAATGTCAATGGGCTATAGCTGTGCAAGGCAAATAAAACCAGATGACCATTGCAAGGATGCAGCATATGGATTTGCTGGAAAATGGAGTAATATGGGAAAGTTCATTCTGATTATTGTCATGTTTTTCGGAAGGCTGAAGCAGTACAATAAAAGAGGTGGCAATGAGTACTCGATTGGAAATCGGTACTTGCAAGGGTTGGAAAGTATTATAACATCTAAATGAGTACTTGCCCCTATAAGTAAAGCTAGTGTATATTAATTGTTGGTTCGGTGGTGAAGTTCTTGTGAGTTGTTATTTGCGTGTGTCAACGTTGATTCCAGAACCTGTCTATGTGTTCCATGACACTCACTAGTTTGAATAGATGTGCCTTTTATTTAATGGATTATAACTAAGCTGTCAGAGGAATGGTGGTTTTGATTAACAAAGACAGCATTTCTTTTAATTTTCTCTTTTTGTTAAATTATTTATTCTTTGTTTATTATGTTGAGAAATACTGTAAATAAAGAACAAGGTAAGGGGAAAAAGTTTAGAAACTTAACCATCCACAGAATACAGAATAACTATGTATGATTTTATAATAGTTATACATTAGCATCATTACTAAAACAGGAATTAGCGACACGTTAATAACTCATATAAAATTCACAACAGCATTAATATAAACAACCACTCTACCTAGATAAGGTAAGGGTAAGATTTACGTACATTAGACCCCGCCTTGTAAGAATTCACTAGGTATGTTGTTGTTGAAAGAAGTATTATGATTGTAGATTAAGGCGAAAATTTCAGATCTGTGCTGAATCCCAGGTCAATTTAGAAATCTTTGGAGTAGGTCAAGTAAACTTTTTTCTGTGTTCCAAAGAAAAACAGAGAGAAATACTATGCCCTAAAAGTGAAAGTTTCAAGAAATGAATGAATAAGAAACTGGCTTTCTTCATGGTAAAAGCTGAGGTAGGAAGGTGCAAATTGCAGAAGAAAAACGTATATAGCATTAGCTATTTTATATGGATTTCACAGTTCTCGCTTTTTATATACCACCTGTATATACTTTGCCTTCTTGTGGATTGTTCCTGGACCTTAATCTTTCCTCCATAGTGCAATTATTAGGCCAGTGCGTAACATTATCAATAGAAGAGGCCATCTTAGATATGGTTGTTCTTATGTTCCAAATTCCCTAGTATTCCATCTTGGATAGCTGGAATTTCCTGTGTGCCATAAGTGCATGCGTTTCGTTTCCAAATTTTTCAGCATATAAATAAGGGGGCAACCTATATATCAACTTTACAAGCTGTTGCAAGGTTTCATATCTCACCACTTCTTAAAGACTCCAATTACTGGTGCATTATTGTGCTTTAGTCCTAATGGATTACCAATTGCGTTCCATATAAATTTAGCCATTTAACTTCCCAAAAAGACATATTGCATAGTTTCACTCTGTGGATGTCTGCAGCAAGAACATCTTGAAACAATGTTAGTGCCAAACCTATCCATAGTATCTTCAAAAGGTAATCTTTTTTGCAAAAGCTTCCAGTTTAGGAAAGAGATTTTAAAAGGAATTTTGGAATGCCAAACCTTATATAAGAATTCATTTTTTTTATTATGAATTCTAATGACCTGCTACCAATTAGTAAATTGACCATCTTCTGCGATATTCCTTACTGGATAGTGATTGTCTCTTTGATTTTCAATAGCAATATTGGAGATGTAATTGATCAAGAGGCTAGGTAGAGCATGATGAAGCTTTTCCATATTCCACGTCTCATTCTCTATGCAAGTTTTAGGAGTTCTCTTGATGGATAAATCAGGAAGACGTCCATTACTGTTGGTAAATGTTTATTAGAACTCATTTTATTGGTTATGACAAGGGAAAATAGGAATTGTGATGGAAAGAAGGGTTACATATTCAACTTTAGTCCAATCCAGGTTCTTCTTTCTCGTGAACTTTAGCGGGGTTGTTTGGTTCTCAGAGAACCATACACAAATTATAACATGGTGATTATATTTGCTGTGGATAATAATTGCTGGATCATCTTATTTGTTATTTTATAAGTTGTGCTCTGAGAGTTTCCATTAGGTATTGAATGAAAGATTTATCATTGTAAGTCCATGAGTCACTGTAAACTGGTATTAAGTAATTGTTGATGAAATCATTGCTTCCCAAGGCTACCACGTATCGTGCTTGTTGGAAAATTTTCTCAGCTTCTTTGCTTCCTATTTTTTCTTGTAAAATCACGTTGGTTGTTAAATGAAGCCATAGTTCATTGGTTGTTTGCATCAAATGAAGAGTTTTCAGTTAAAGTGGGCATGCATTATTACCAAAGGTCTATGATTTTTGTATCTAAACTGATCAATTAGCAATATCAACCTACTATTTTATACATCTAAGCCTAGTTTACTTCATTGTGTTTGTGCTAAGAGAAGTTTTAGATAGGATTCTCTTGAAGGGATAATGACTTTATTTATACTCTTTTGTAGGTGGAGTAGATGAAGAAATGCAAGATGGAGGCAGTGATGAAGATCTAGACCTTACTTAAGAGAATTTTGAATTGTTGATTGTTGTAGGGTTTCTAGGAATGTTTGTTATCAAAACATTTTAAAACTTTTAACTCTTGAAATATCAAATGTATGTACTTGGTAACATTTTATCACTATCTATCGATTTATTATTAGCTTGTTGGACAATTTGGATTATGAATAGTTTTATTTTGTTATTTATATAAATATTAGTGTTTTATAGTTTATTATATATATATATATATATATATGTAAATCTGTATTTACAACAGGGGCAATATTTTCAATTCGATTAAACTGTTACAATAGCTAACAAAACCGTTGCCATAGGACCTGCAAATCGTTCCAAAATAATCTAAACATTGTTGCAATAGGTAGTTCAACCGTTGCCATAGGACCTACAAACCGTTCCAAAATAATCTAAATATCGTTGCAATAGGTAGTTCAACCGTTGCCATAGGACCTACAAACCGTTCCAAAATAATCTAAATATCGTTGCAATAGGTAGTTCAACCGTTGCCATAGGACCTACAAACCGTTCCAAAATAATCTAAATATCGTTGCAATAGGTAGTTCAACCGTTGCCATAGGACCTACAAACCGTTCCAAAATAATCTAAATATCGTTGCAATAGGTAGTTCAACCGTTGCCATAGGACCTACAAACCGTTCCAAAATAATCTAAATATCGTTGCAATAGGTAGTTCAACCGTTGCAATATCTTAAAGAAATCGTTGCCATTTCTATAATACCCGTAACGGTTTAATAGATATAGTAACGTTTATTGACCGTTGTATTTAACGTTATGGTAACGGAACTTAACCGTTGCAGTTGATAAAAATAATCGTTCCAACAAGAAAAGGGAAAACCGTTGCAACGGTTATTTGAACCGTTCCATAAGCTCTATAGGCATGCCAGCTTGTGGAACGGGCACTGAACCGTTGCAATACATCTATGGCAATGGTTTACCTATCTGTTGCAATAGTTTATCATGCGTAGCCATAGGTGAATTTTCCAGTAGTGTGCAACCCCAAAAGTCCGTACCGCGGCGAGCAAGCTCGCCATGATGAATTTCTACAACCGTCAATCACATTACTTTACCTCGGCTCCACGAAATCTTGGGTTTTAGGTAAAGTTTTATGGGGACTTACACTAACGTGTTAGGAGGGTACAGAGCGGTACATACTTTTTGGGTTGCACAAAGCATTATGGAGTTCGTGGAAAAGTTTGTTGCAAAACTTGGCATTTTTGCGATCCATTATGCGGCCGTAGAACTACTCCACGGACCGCAGCTCCGTCGCGGAGTGGGACATAAGAAAACCCAATTTTTGGAGGTCATTTAGCAGTCCATTGTGCAACCACATAATCATTTCGGGGACTGCACTTCTATCACAGAACCAGCATGAGAAACTTCCAGAGGGTGATTTTGATGTCCATTTCATGGCTGCATAACTGGTCTGCGGACCGCAGACCCGCTGCAGACCTCACCCGACTAGTCCCATTTTGGAGGATGATTTCACGGTCCCTTATGCGAACCACATGCCTGTTCTGAGGTACACTCTGTGACCGCAGAGTTGAATTCGGAGGGTTCATTTTGTGTTTCTATAACTCCGACCCTATTTTAATAAATAAAATTAAGGGAAAGTCTTTGAAGGAAAATTATGATATTTTAAGAGAGAGGCGAGGAACTAGAGAGAGAAGTATGAGCTCCAACACCTTCCACTTCAATCCCTTCCCCAAGCCTTGAAAAATTCACAAGGAAAACTTGCAAAATTGTCTACTAAAGAGCTAATGTTCTAACCCTATCTTTCAATTTCGAAATTGGGTTGGGAATGGGAAATGGAGAATGTGGTTATTGAGAATAGGAGTTGGTTAATTATGCATGCATGTGCCAATGAAGGTGGTAGGGAGGTTATAGAACATATATGGGTGACCCATTGATGTGGGGATTGATTATGGGGTGAAGGAACATCACCACAGGACCCTATAGTCGAATTTGCACACCTAGTGCTTGATGAAATGCTTAAATCAGCTGAACCCATGAATCTCTTTCTATATGGTTCAACTTTGTTAAATCTCTAGTTGATTAGAGTCTCTAGAAGTTTCGGAACATTATAATAATCTAAGGAAAGCTCAAGCGTGGTATGTTGGCTAAACTTCTCTTGTAGAGTCGAATTCTATGATGTTCTCGTACATTTCAAGTATGATTGGCCCAAGTTCTTATTTATCATATTCTGAGCTATTCCTAATAAATTCGATTGTTCCAAATAAGCTTTGTGTCGAAAAATATATACTTAAAATGTGTTCCAATTGCCCCTATCATATTATGTTCTCCTTCGGGAATGTATTCAAGTATGACCAATGTATCATGATGTTATGATTTAAAATCATGTTTGAATTTCAAGTTTATTATGCCTAATTTTGGAAGAAAAACTCAATAAGTTTAATATTCCTATTGCTCATATGCATACTTAATGTCTTGATTTCAAATGCTCTTATTGATGATTACCTATGATGATGCTTGAATGTAAAAGAAGTGAGATATAAAATGTGACCATCGTGCCAAGAATGAAAATTACACTTGTGGCAAATAGTGCCAAGGAAATGAAAGAATGTATGAAAATTTATGAAATGAGCTTTAACTCGTTTATATAATAAATGTTTTGGGTGTATCGTTAGTCACCGAGGAAGGGTAGGTTGAAATAACCTAACCTCGAATCAGGTAAATCCCCGTATTGATGTGTTGAGATTATCCCCCTTAAATGGGATGAGATTGATGTGGTGAGATTATTCCCCCTTAATTGAGATGAGATGATTGCTAGATGAAGGTGATATCGACCCACGCGACATTGTGGTGATACGGCTTAGCCGATCGAGTCGAGATCGGACTCCGTGCTAAAATCATGGTGGTGTATCGGTACTAAAAATCTTCCAAATTTAAAATATTGATATTTACTTGAAAATTTATCTTTCTCTTAACTGGACGCTTTAATATTTTTTTGAGGCACTCATTGATTCGATGTTTGTTTCTCCTTGTACTGTTACTCGATTCAATGAGAGGGTGTTTAGTCTTATATACTAGTACTATTCCATATGTACTAATGTCTCTTTTGCCTAGGGCGCTGCATCTTTAATGGCTGTAGGTGGTTCCATAGCAGGCGACATCGATAAGTGATTGTGGACACCCTCTTCTCTGCTGACTTGGTGAGCCCCACTTTATATCGGTGTCTTGTGTCTTTTGTTCCTTATGTATAGTGTTTTGAGGTATAGCCTAGGCCTTGTTGCCAGCACCGTCATATTACTCTTTTGTATTAATTAGAGGCTCCGTAGACATAATATGGATTCTATTTTATTTTGGGTAAGTCAAACTCGAAATGTTGTACTTGTAACACGTATTTCCACTTCAAAAACTACGAATGTGTAATGTATTTTTGGAATTTGTAATGAAGTAACTAATGGTAACACAGTTGGTGTTGTACATGTCATCCTCTTATTCTCTAATTCATGATATTTATCTTCACTTTATTCATGGGCAATGTCGGGTAGAATGCATCGAGTAGGCTTGCTTGACTAGGATATCTCGGTTGAGCGTCGGTCGCTCTCCCCAAGGTCGGGGCGTGACATTATCAAATTGTGGACCACAAATTTATTAGTGTGGCCGCAAATATCTGGACGCAGACACAAAAAATTGGAATTTGGCCCCACATTTTGATTGCAGATCGTAGAATGAGGAGACAACCCAAGTACCAAATGTAGAGTCTCTAAACTCTATTGTCAGCAGTGCAAAGCTTTTCGCGGCCGTTCAAAAGTTTGCGACCACATATGGGTAGCTTCAGAGGACTTACCGAAAAAGGTTGGCTCAAGTATAGCCGCACTTGAAAAAGTGAGGACCGCACATCTTCATGCTTTCCACCACCTAGGTAACTGAGTACGGACTGCAATTAAAATTTTACGGTTGCACTCTCTCCATTTTAACTCGACCCAACAGTAGGTATAAATAGGTGATTAGGTCAAACTTTTATGCTTTTTACCATTTGACCTAACCCAAGGCTTTTTACTAAGGAATCACTTGCACGCACTGTTTTCCGCCATGAACCACTCACACTCCAATCTTTGTACTTGCAATAACACAATCTGGTATGGTACATTTCAATCTTTTCTACTTCTTTTTTCCTTTTAATATTTTTTTCTCTTTTACTTTATCTTTGTTATCTTCCCTTTTATTTGCTCATCGTGGGGGTTGACATCCAATTTTGTCCATCCTTTCTTCCAAACTGTTTACTTGAGCTTATAATATCATTAATGATGTAAGAATATTTAATCTGTTATTTTTAGTACAATTTAGATGTCACGAACTGGAATTCCCACCGTCGGAACCGTGATGGCGCCTAACATTTCACTTGCTAGGCAAGCCAATGTTAGAGAATCATTTAAACCAATCCTTATTCCCATTCAGTAAATAACAATAATTAGCTAAGATGAAATACAATAAGTGCGGAATAATATTAAAAAATACTGTATTAATTACTACTACCCGGATTTGGAGTCACAATTGACGAGCATTCAAGAATTTACTACAAGTGATAGTCTGAAAGAAATACAACTGTCTGAATGAAGAAAAAGTAGAACAGAAAATATAGACGGGGACTTCAAGGTCTGTGGACGCCGACAGATCTACCTTGTGTCTTCGGATAGCGGCCCAATAGCAAATATCTCGATCAACCCGAGCCAGTACTAAAATCTGCACAGAAAAGGTAGAGTGCACTGTCAGTACAACCGACACCATGTACTGGTAAGTTTCGAGCCTAACCTCGACAAAGTAGTGACGAGGCTAAGGCAAGGCACCTACAAATTAACCCGTATAATTTAACAGTGTATATACAAATAACAGTAATGAAGAGCTAGACAGGAAATATCAGGAGGAGGAAACATGTTAGGGGAAATACGAAATGAATAGCAACAGCAGAATGAGAACTGGAACAATCAATATACTATGAATAAGCAGGAACACGAATACAGTAAAAAAAACATGCACGATATCACCCTTCATGCTTTTACTCTCAATCTTACCATAAAATAAATAGAAACGGCACGACATCACCCTTCGTGCATAACTCTCATATCATGGCATGGAATCACCCTTCGTGCTTTTACACTCACAGTATGGCACGGCATCACCCATTGTGCATTAACACTCACAATATGGCACGACATCACCATTCGTGCATTAACACTCACAATATGGCACGACATCACCCTTCGTGCATTAACACTCTCCCTTACCATAATGCAATGAATAAATAACAACATGGAGATAGAATAACAAGTAAAAACTTTACTTCAATATTTGGTTCCACAATATCAATCTCAACTTTGAAATAAATACTCAATTATCACCAGAAAATCCGTAAAGATGATGAAAACGATCAATTTAAAAACACTAGTATAAACAAGTAACAATTAGGCATAGGAAAGAGACAATATAAGAAAAATGGGGGAAACAGGGAAAACAGGTAAATTGGCGGCGCATAAGTACTCGTCACCTCACATATACGCCGCTTACATGAATTTCACATAGCAAATAATTAGAAATTCCTAATTCTCTCAAGTCAGGGTTAGACACAATACTTACCTTGCTCCGAAGGCCACTCTATTCTCAAACGTAGCTTTTTCTCTAGAATTCACCTCCAAACCACTCGTATCTATTCAAAAATGACTCGGTAATATCAATATTTCTAAAGAAATCAATTATATTGCATAAATTAAATTTCCCAAATTTTTCCTCCAAAAAGTCGAAAATCGACCCCGGGCCCGCTTGGTCAAAACCCGAGGTTCGGACCAAAATCCATTTACCCATTCACCCCCAGCCCAAATATATAATTGGTTTTGGAATCTGAGCTTAAATTGAGGTCTAAATCTCCAAATTGCCGAAATCCCTAGTTTCTACCCAAACCCCTAATTCTACCATGAAAAGTCTAGCTTTTAGGTTGACAATTTATGAAATGAAGTGGGTAATTGAAAGAAAATGGTTTAGAATCACTTACCAACACTTTGGGGAAGAAAATGACTCTTGAAAATCGCCTCTAGTCCGTTTGGTTTTTGAGATAATGAAATAAATGGCCAATTCCCATTTTGATTCTGTTTTAAATGTTGGACGACAGTGTTCATCGCGTTCGCGAGAGCACTGTCACACTCGGGAAAAGTATAAGCTGCCAAGACTTCACGTTCGTGAGACCTTGTTTGCGTAGGCTACCCCCGGGCTTCGCGTTCGCAAGACATTGATCAGATTCGCGATGAAGGAAAGTCTGACCCCCCCCAGTGCCTAACACTACGCATTCGTGGTGAGCTTGTCGCGTTTGCAAAGGGTAACGCCCCCATCACTTCGTGTTCGTGACTAAGCCTTCGCGTTCTCGAAGAAGAAAATTCGAGCCTGACCAGCTTAGACTTCGCGTTCACGAGAGAGCCTTCACGAACACGAAGAAGGACATATCGTAGCCTATCCGAAACTTACCCGAGCCCTCGTGGCTCCAAACCAAACATGCACCCAAGTCTAAAAATATCATACGAACTTGCTTGCGCGATCAAATCACCAAAATAACACCTAGAACTATGAATTTAACTGCAAATCAAATGAAATTCTCAAGAACACTTTAAAATTTCTATCTTCACAACCGGACGTCCGAATCATGCCAAACAAATTCCGTTTCTTACCAAATTTCACAAACAAGTCTTAAATATTATAATGAACCTGTACCGGGCTCCAGAAACAAAATACAGGCCCGATACCAACAAGATCAAACGTTAACCAAATTTTTAAAAATAATAAAATTTTATCAAAAATTCATAACTCGATCTAGGGACCTCCGAATTCGATTCCAGGCATATGCCCAGGTCCCATAATTCGATACGGACCCACCGGGACCATCAAAACATGTATCCGGGCCCGTTTACCAAATATATTGACCGAAGTCAACTAAAATCAACTTTTAAATAAACAATTCTTATTTTCATTAATTTTCAACATAACTATTTTTCGAAAACACGTCCAGACTGCGCACACAAATCGAGGAGGATAAAAATGAGATTTTTAAGGCTTAAGAGCGTAGATTCGAGTTCTAAAACATAATATGACCTTTTGGGTCATCACATTATCCACCTCTAAAACAACCATTCATCCTCGAACGGACATTGAAAAGTACCTGGGCTAGTGAAAAGGTGGGGATATTTACTCCGCATATCGGACTCGGACTCCCATGTAGCTTCCTCAATTGGCTGACCTCTTCACTATACTCGAACTAAAGGGTAACTTTTTGTTCTCAACTGGAAAACTTTCCACGCTAGAATAGCCACCGGCTCCTCCTCGTAAGTCAAATCCTTGTCCAACTGGACAGAGCTGAAATCTAACACATGGGACGGATCGCCATGATACTTTCAAAGCATGGACATATGGAACGCCAGATGAACTGCTAATAAGCTAGGTGGAAACGCAAGCCTGTAAACCACCTCTCCCACTCTCTCCAAAATCTCAAAAGGTCCTATATACCTAGGGCTCAACTTTCCCTTCTTTCCGAACCTCATTACACCCTTCATGGGTGATACCCAAAGCAACACTTTCTCCCCGACCCTGAATGCAATATCACGAACTCTGCGGTCGGCATAACTCTTTTGCTTGGAGTGAGCTATGCGAAATTGATCCTGAATAACCTTGACCTTATCGAAGGCATCTTGTACTAAGTATGTGCCCAACAACCGAGCCTCCCTCGACTCAAACCATCCGACCGACGATCGACACCGTCTACCATATAGTGCTTCATAGGGAGCCATCTGAATGCTCGACTGGTAGCTGTTTTTGTAGGCGAACTCTGCAAGGGGTAAGAACTGATCCCACGATCATCTGAAGTCTATAATACATGCGCAGAGCATATCCTCCAAGATTTGAATAGTACGCTCGGACTGCCCGTCCGTTTGAGGATGGAATATTGTGCGCAACTCAACTCACGTACCCAACTCACGCTGTACTGCTCTCCAAAAGTGCAAAGTGAACTGCGTACCTCGATCAAAAATGATAGACACAAGCACACCGTGAAGACGAACGATCTCAAGAATGTAAATCTCTGCCAAGCTCTCCGAAGAATAGGTAACTGCCACAAGAATGAAGTGCGCTGGCTTGGTCAGCCTGTCCATAATGACCCAAACTGGATCGAACTTCCTCTGAGTCTGTGGGAGTCCAACAACAAAATCTATAGTGATACACTCCCACTTCCACTCAGGAATCTCTAACCTCTGAAGTAAACCACCAGGTCTCTGATGCTCGTATTTGACTTGCTGACAATTTAGACACCGAGCTACATATGCAACTATATCCTTCTTTATCCTCCTCCACCAATAATGTTGCCGTAAGTCCTGATACATCTTGGCGGCGCCCAGATGAATAGAATACCGGGAACTGTGGGCCTCCTCTAGAATCAACTCACGAAGTTCATCCACATTAGGCAAGCAAACACGACCCTGCATCCTCAAAACTCTATCATCTCCGACTATAACCTGGTTGGCATCACTGTTCCGTACCTTGTCCCTAAGGACAAGCAAATGAGGGTCATCATATTGTCGCTCCCTGATGCGCTCAAACAACGAAGATCGAGCGACGGTACAAGCTACAACACGACTAGGCTCATAAACATCCAACCTCATGAACTGATTGGCCAAAGCCTGAACATCTAGTGCAAGCGGTCTCTCGCCGACTGGAATATATGCAAGGCTACCCATTCTAGCTGACATTCCACTCAAAGCATCGGCAACTACATTGGCCTTCCCGGGATAATACAATATGGTGATATCATAGTCTTTCAATATCTCCAACCACCTCCTCTGCCTCAAATTGAGTTCCTTCTGCTTGTACAAATACTGCAAGCTCCGATGATCCGTGAATACCTCACATGGAATACTGTAAAGATTGCCTTCAAAGTTTCAGCGTATGAACAATGGATGCCAACTCTAAGTCATGGACATGGTAATTCTTCTCGTGAACCTTCAGCTGCTGCGAAGCATATGCAATAAACTTGCCACCGTGCATCAATACCACACCCAGACCAATACGAGATGAGTCACAATTTTTTGTATAAGATCCTGAACCTGTAGATAACACCAATACCGGTGCTGTAGTCAAAGCTGTCTTGAGCTTCTGGAAGCTCGCCTCACACTCGTCTGACCACCTGAACGGGGTACCCTTCTGGGTCAACCTGGTCAACGGGACTGCTATAGATGTAAACCCCTCCACGAATCGATAGTAATAGCCATCCAAACCCAAGAAACTACGGATCTCTGTAGCTGATGTGGGTCTAGGTCAGTTCTGAACTTCCTCAATCTTCTTAGGATCCACCTGAATACCCTTTGTTGATACAACGTGACCCAAGAAAGCAACTGAACTCAACCAAAACTTGCATTTTGAGAACTTAGGATATAACTGGCTGTCTCTCAGAGTCTGAAGAAAGATCCGAAGGTGTTGCTCTTGCTCCTCTTGGCTGTGGGAGTAGATTAAGATATCATTAATAAACACAATCACAAAGGAATCCAAGTAGGGCTTGAACACCCAGTTTATCAAATCCATGAATGCTACTGGGGCATTTGTCAGCCCAAATGACATAACTAAAATTTCATAATGCCCATACTGAGTCCGCAAAGCTGTCTTAGGGACATCAGATGCCCTAATCCTCAAGTGATGGTAGCTGGACCTTAGATCAATCTTCGAACACACCTAGGCACCCTGAAGCTGATCAAATAAATCATCAATCCTCAACAATGGGTACTTATTCTTGATGGTGACTTTGTTCAACTACCGATAATCTATACATATCCTCATTGATCCATCTTTCTTCTTCACAAATAACACAGGTGCACCGTAGGGCGAGACACTAGGTCTAATGAAGCCCTTATCAAGCAAATCCTGCAACTGTTCCTTCAATTATTTCAACTTTGGTGGGGCCATATGGTATGGTGGAATGGAAATGGGCTGAGTACCCAGAGCCAAATCAATGCAGAAATCAATATCTCTGTCGGGTGGCATCCCCGGCAGGTCTACAGGAAACACCTCTGGAAACTCACGAACAACCGGCACTGAATGCATGGAAGGAACCTCTGCACCAGAATCACGGAGATAAGCCAAATAAACTAGAAACCCCTTCTCGACCATATGACGAGCCTTCACAGAAGAGATAACCCTGCTGGTAGAATAACCATGAGTCCCTCTCCACTCTAATCGAGGCAACCCCTGCAAGGCTAAGGTCACCATCTTGGTGTGACAATCCAATATAGCAGGATAAGGTGACAGATGGCATTATATAAGCGTATATTACAAGTATCTAGGATATGAGAAATGGTTATGGCATTATATACGCACCACCACCTGATCAGCTCGTAGACGTTGATATATTTGCCCACAGTGGTCGAAATGATATGATGGGATGCCCTCAGAGGCTTGATGATGTTATGAACACATATACCTATGCATGGTATGACATTTATATGCATATGCATGACGTTATAAAAACGAAATGATTCATAGAGATACGCAAACGTACATGTCGAGTCTTTTACTCCATGTTTCTCTTATGTCTATTATTTACTAATTTTCATTCCTTACATACTCGGTACATTATGAATGGGGATGCTTCATTTCATGCCCTCAAGTCTCGATAGACAGGTCGAGAGTCCTCCAAGTAGGCGATCAGCTCAACGGAAGATATTGGTGCACTCAATTTGCTTTGGAGATGCTTGTTTGATCAGTATGATTTAGATGTGTATTGTTTGGTATGACGGGGCTATGTCTTGACCTTTATGACAATTATGTATTCTTAGAGGCTTGTAGACAGATGTCATATATACGAATACTTGTATGGTCTTGTCGGCCTATGTATTGATTTAATAAATGATCATGTTGGCCTAGTAGGCCCGTATGTCACGAGTATATGATAATGTAATAAGAAAGATACGCTACGTTGGTATTCGGTTGAGTAAGGTACCGGTTGCCCTTCACGGCCCAATCGGTTTGGGTCGTGAAAAAAGTGGTATCAGAGTAGTTATGTCCTAGGAAGTCTATAAGCCGTGTCTAGTAGAGTCTTGTTTATGGGTGTGTCGTGCACCACACTTATAAGCAGGAGGCTACAGGGCATTTAGGACTGCCACTCTTTCTTCTTACTCTAGATCGTGTGGTAGAGCTTAGTTGTAAGAATTAAATTTCCTAAACTCTATCTTCTTCGTAATACAACGATGCCTACATCCAGAAAGACGGTTGGTAGTAGATATAGCTATGGAAGAGTTGAGTAAGAGGAACTCAATTTTTGCATCATGCTTATGATGGATAAATATGAGGTATTCAGCAGATCACGTGTATACTAAGACGTGTAAGCCTCTTGATAAGGAACCTTAAGGCAAGAATATTTATCCACCTTTATGGTGAAAGACAATGAGAGATTCAGAAGATAAATACAACTTTCAAGAAGTAAAAGAAGCAAGATGAAGAAGGGTGAATTATCAGGATCCGGCTGGGGATAGAGTAACCCAAACTAGTGGATGGATTGGTAGAGTTGGTTGACATTTCCAAAGGATAGTGCAAATGTGGTAATGAATCTCCTGGTGAGACACCTCGATGGTGCACCCTAAAATAGTACATGTAAATATGAGTACTACAAAGATAAGCACTGGAAGCCTGGAAAGGATAAATATTATCTTAGTATGGCTCCCGTCCCTAGTAGAGCGAGAACGTTAAGCAACCCGAAGAGCCACTGGATCGAGCAAAAGGGAGCTAAAAGCAAAATAATGTCTTGTTCGAGTTTTTAGAATAAAGTGATAGACATAAATATTAGCGGAAAATAAGAAGAGATTTAATGAAGCATTTTGTGTAAGATGTGATACATGGATGACAATGGTAGAGCAAAAAGATGACAATATTAAAGAGTCTATAGTCAAGTGAAGGAAAGGACGAGAGGTGACAATCCTTGAGATAACGAATGTGTATAGGCCATAAAGTCATATACACATTTTGAGAAATACATTCGTGACTCCAACGCGACTACCGTAAAGAAATGTTAGACCCCAGAGTAGTAAGAAATCAGCATGGACTGATGAACAAGATAAACTAAACATGAACTAGGGACTGAGTAATAATCGGCATCATGAGAATATCTGATATTGCGTCCTGGAAATAATAGAATGGTGGATAGAAGAATACCCTTTAAAGGTCATTCAGGAAGACGCTTCCCTAAAGCAATCAAGGTGAGCAAAGTTAAGCTTAAGGTACTATGTGTGCCAGCTACGCTAAGTGTCACCCTTATGAGTAAGGAAATTTCGTTATCCTTAGTACAGAAGGATTACCGCAAGGTGTGTAAGGGTCATCGATGATGTGAAAGGATGCCAAAGATGGGGAGGTAAAATATCTATAGGTATGTCGTCGTAGCTCCAACTCTTAGTGCTCCCTAAAAGGGGGGAATATGGAGTGATGTGGCATTAAGTCAGAATTAAGCGGTTGTAGTAACTATGGAATGGTAATAGAATGTGATAAAAATGAGAAAGTGATGAGATTGCAGTTATTCAAAGACTACAAATATGCTATGATTCTAGAACATTATGCAAGCACAACGTCAAGGAAAGGAAGTAAGAGTCCCTGCTCGAGATGTTATTGGCAGATAAGGAGCCATTGCGAGATGTAAGTTAGGCAAAGGAAATAATCCAAGATTGAGTATGCGAAATATTGATCTGAGAATGGGCCAACGAGTAGTTAGTAATTGATTTAGGAAGAGCCTAGTTATGGCTAAATAGGAGGTTACAGACGAGTTAGCAGATCATGCTAGATAAACATAGTAAAATCCAATATAGTGAATTCAGCCTCGCAGTAATGTCATTGTAATACTTGGGAAATATTTAGATAGGAGTTGGGGTATTTAAATGTACCGTATGAGTATTATGGGAATAAAAGAGCGTTCCACTAGGAAGACAGTCAAAATATCAGTTCAGAAGCAACCCTACAAGCACAAGGGCATGGAAGTAAGTAACTACGGATAATTATAGGCGAGGAAGGACATCAAAAAATTCTATCAGGTATACAACTTAATAAACTCGCAGCTTTACAAATGTCAGGGGGTCTTCCCTACGTACTATAATGAAAGACTAGTTGAGGAAATAAGGAAGAAGGCTTCAACCTAAGCACAATAACCTAAAGAGGAAACAGTCTTGTAACAACACTCTCAAAACAATATTGTATGCACTTCAAAAGAAAGTGGCACATATCGTGGCTAATGAACGGGAAAATGAAAATAAAAATCAAAAGGTGATATTCAAGATCATATAAGTTGTATGGAATTAAGTATGTGTGGTCTCTAAGATAAGCTAAGTATTCATGCAATAAGCGGCAAAACGACCAGGAAAAGTAATTGCTTACATTTAAAGAAAGATGAGAAGGAACAGAAGGAATTATTTGATCAATAATCTAGAGTTAGTTACATTATGAGCGCATTTAGATTTCAGAGTATTATCCATGCAGCATATATGTTTCCAATCATACAGCCATGGAAGACTCCGATATAAGTTAAAAGAAAGAACAGAGTACAAGTCATAGACAAGGGATTGGATTGTTAAAAGATTATATCCTAGATATTCCATATCGTCTATGAAAGGCTAAATAATACCATGAGTAGCATATCGGAAGATAGCTTAAGACTACATAAAGGTTGATCAGAAGAAAGAGGAAACTAAAGAGTTACATCAACGAAGTAAATCAGGAATCTGATTATTGGACCCAGAAAATTATAGAAATCGTGATTGAGAACATTACAGGATCACTCTTAATATCAGAGGTACCATAGGGATAGTATAACAACCATATTCTATAACGGCCCTACGATAAAGCCGGATAGAAAAGTACCAGCCTCATAAGAAGTCAATACGAAACTCTCACCGGATTGTGTATGCACTAGAGGTGCAAGTATTATAATAGAGCTTCAAGTCATGGACGTGAATTATACCTATGTGGAAGGGAGGTCATGAAAGAGATAGAAGATACGATGTGCGATTTTAAGGTAAGTAAGGTAAAGATGAACAATGTACAAGATACTCAAAGGCAGAAGATTGTGAATTGTCCATGCTTCGGATAGAAGGCTAGAAGCACTAGGATTCAATATCCAAGAACGATAACATCGTCGTCAGGGGCGTACCTTCCAGCCTATGGTTTCTAAGTACCAAGAGATCTAGTCAAGAGAGTAAAGAAGAGTTAGAGATGATGTGGTGTCTCACTTAATGTTTTAGAATAACATAAGGGAATCAATGGTGCAAGCAAGTTGAAGGAAGGTTGTGAATAGTATAAATAAATACGTAGAGGTCGCAAGCTAAAGTAAAGTAAAGCGACAAGGTTTTAGGACAGGAGTAAGGATAAAAAAGGGCGAGTAAGAGGGTGACAAGAATAGGTCAATGTTTGGGATTAATCCCACGAAAACATGAGAGCCGATGGGTTCTCTAAGTTATAGAAGGCTCAGTATAGCCTGAATGAATTCAAAGAAGTCTAAGACCAGTAGCATTCAGAAGAGATGGAATCCTGCCCTGGTAGTGAAATGCAGGTGTAATTGTGATAGATAAAAGATAACAGTTGGGCCTTCGACTGAAAAATGATTTGAAGAAAGAAAAAAAAGGAGAAGAAGAAAAGATTTCGCGAACGGCACGATACAAGCACAAGGGCATGGAAATAAGTAACTAAGAATAATTATAGGCGGGGAAGAGCATCAAAAATTCCGTCAAGTATACAATATGATAAGCTTGTAACTTTACAAGAGCCCGAAGGTCTCCCTAAATACTACAATAAATACTAGATGAGGAAATAAGAAAGAAGGCTTCAACCTAAGCACAGTGACCAAAAGAGGAAATGGTCTTGTAACAACATTCTCACAACAACATTTATGCACTCCATAAGGAAGTGGAACCTAGCATGGCTAATAAGCGGGAAATGACACGAAGAGTAATATTCCGGCATGCGTAAGAACTAAGATAAGATAAGTATACAAGCAACATAGGGGCGGAAAGACCAGGAATAAAATATCTTACGTTTAAAGGAAGCTCAGAAGTAACAAAGTGATTATGCACTTAAGACTTCGGAGTGATATCCATACAGCATGTATGTTGACAATTATACAGTTGTAGAAAACTCTGGTATAAGTTAAAAGAAAGAATTGAGTCTAGGCCACAAACAAGGGATTAAATTGTTAGATGATAGTATCACTGATATTCCGTAGCGTCTATGAAAGGCTAAAGTAATAAATCAGACCATGAGCCGTAAATCGGAAGACAGCTTAAGCCTACATAAAGACTGATCAAAGGGAACAGGAAACTAAAGAGTTACATCGACCAAGTAAATCAGGAGTCTGATTATTGGAATAAGAAAATTATAGAAATCGTGATTGAAAATATTGCAGAATGACCCTTAATATCATAGGTACAAGAGAGATTGTACAACAACCGTATTCCATAATGGCTCTAAGAGAAAGCCAGTTAGAAGAGTATCAGCCTCATAAGAAGTCAGTAGGAAGTTCCCACCGGATGCGCCAGAGGTGCAAGTATTATAATAGAGCTTCAAGTTGTGGATGAGAATCATACCTATATGGAAGGGAGGTCATGAAGGAAATAGAAGATGTGATGTGAGATTTTAAAGCAAGTAAGGTAAAGGTGAACAACGTACGAGATACTCAAGTGCAGAAGATTGTGAATAATCTATAATTTCAAGATGAAGGGCTAGAAGCATTGGGATTTAGTATCCAGGAATGATAGCGGTGATGTCAGTGGTATATCTTCCAGTCGATGATTTCTAGGTATCGAGAGGTCCAGTTAAGAGAGTAAAAAAGAATTAGAGATGATGTGATGTCTCGCTTGATGTTCTAAAATAACACAAGAAATGTGTGGTACAAGCAAGTTGAAGGAAGGTTGTGAGAAGTCTAAATAGATATGTATAGGTCGCAAGCTAAAGTATGGTAAAGAAGCAAGGTATTAGAAAGACAGGAAAATGGGTAAGAAAGGGTGAGTGAGAAGGTGACAAGAATGGACTCAAAGGAGTCTAAGACTAGTAGCATTTAAAAGAGACGAAAAGATGCCCTAGTAGTAGAATGAAGGTGTAATTGTGTTAGATAAAGGATGGCATTAGGGCCTGCGATTGAGTAATGATTTCATGAATTGTATAGGATTAAAATACCCATGTAAGGTAAATCACATTGGGATGCTATGAAATACTATTATGGAAGTATAGTATCGTATCGCCCCCAGGTGGATCAGGAAAATCACTTCCAATGTTCCCCGATGAGACGTAAGCCCTAGTGATTTCGTAAGAGGTTGCAAGTTATCAGTTGTAGATTGTAGATCAATATTGAGGTGAATCAAAAATGGATGGACAAAAGTCACAAAGTATGATATGAGATTAGTCCTTCATTCTTAAGATGAACAATAATGAGGAAGCATTAAAGGGCATAGATTTATACTTATGGGATAAGCAACGAAAGTAACCTGGAGTTTAGTAGCAGACCTTAGTAACGATAAATCAAAGTAAGAGTTATGGTATAGTATGACCTACCTAGATGCACTAAAGTCTTACAGATGGATAAACGAATCTATGAAATGAGATACAACAATATTCGTAAATTCAACAAAGTACCAAGCGAAGAACTTCAGTATACCTATACATGCCCAGAGGGACATCTTGTCAAGATCTATATATGCTTACAAAGTGAGGCCTATAGATTGGCTAAAAACTGGAGGAAAAGGACGAAGGGAAGAGTCGCATAGGCAGACATACAAGGAAAAAGTGGTACAAGTTGCATGACAGAAGGTAGCAACAATTACGAGATTGGAAGGATTCCGACCACAAGTCGTGGTGTGAGAAAGAGGCCTAAAGGGGGGAATGCCTTGGCCTTTGGATTTATTCACAGAACAGTTGCCTAGATGGAAAGGAGAGTACTAAAGTATTCAGAAGATATAGGTTATGACAATGAAACGTACATCAGTCAACATCCGAGAACGAATGTTCCAAAGGGGGGAATGATGTTACACCCCATGTTTTTGTACGTGAAAGTACGCCATAAGTAAATTGATATAAGCTCGGAAATGAGATGTTGCATTCCGCATTTTCATACATTAAAGTTTCGTCGTAAGCTAATCGAAGTAAGTTCGAGAATGAGATTATTTTGAGATTATAAGCATTATGCAATTTCAAACAAGTGATAAGTAAATTCGTGAAGCTGAGAGGGTAAGTGAATAGAACAAAATGAGTTTCGACGAAGTTTGACAATTTGGGATAAAATACAGTCCGAGCTATAAAACCTGGTATTTATGGACAAGTGCCATTTAAGGTACCACATGACCATGATAGTAAGGTGTATAAGGTGTGATAAAAATAAGTAGTATTTTAAGTAATTTGGGATAATTCTTAATTATATGGATAATCGAGTAATTATTAATTTTAGTGGGAGATTAACACTTAATTAAGATAATTGATGGTTAATTATTGGGAATGGATAACAATCAACGTGGCAGCCTTACATTAAGGAATGGTGACTCTTAAAGTCACATACAAGGTGGAAAATTTGGAGAGTGGTAACATTAGCAAGGGTCATATGACTACTTCATGACCCTTTAGACTTCTTATTAGTTTGAAGGTTTGTTAGTAATGTGTGCTCTTGCTTTCTATGCTTGTAAAGATAAGAGATGGTCATAAATCATTTAAGAAGGAAATACTTAGGCTTGCTAGAATGGAAGGAATTCTCAAGGGAATTCTTATAAACCCCTACAAGTGCAACATGAATGTTTGTGTGTTACAAACGTAAGTCACATAAGCAAGACACGATCTTCAGCAATTCAAAACAATGCGAGATTTTGCAATTATAAGGGAGTACAGTGCAAGATTTCTCAAGAATATCATACGGGTTTTTCCCTACTTCGTTCTTGCCATCACGTGTTTTGTCGCAATTGATGTGTGTTAGAGGGATTGTCAGGAGAATCGACTCAGGTATGTTAAGGCTAAGCCCTTCCTTCATTTTGGTATGATCTCGTAATTACATGTGTTTGATAACGAGGCATAAAGAGAAGTTCATACTCCCGAATTTATATACATTATCCTAGTCACATAACTTACATTATTCTCCTTATCGGGACTTCATATTTTATTGAGTATTGTCTTCTTCTAGTCAAGAGAGAAGATAGCCTATATATCGATGGACAGGCCCCTATTGGGCAACCTCTGATCAGATGGTAAGTTATATACCGAGCCTACTGTGGCCGCTCACCTACGAGCGAGCCCAGTTAGCCGAGATACAGGGCATAATATGGCCGAGCGCCTATGAGCGAGCCTACTACTGCAGAGCAGTTATATATACCGAGACTTATAAGGCCGGACATCTATTTTACTTACTATATTTAGAGAGTTGAGTCAGTATCAGCAGGTGAGCATATCTTCAGATTATCTTTGACTCCCAGTTACTTTCAGTTATTATATTATCAGTTTAGTTTCAGGTTTCAGTCTATTGCCTTACATACTCGGTACATTATTTGTACTGACGTCCCTTTTTCTTGGGGATGCTGCGTTTCATGACCGCAGGTTCCGATAGATAGGTCGAGAGTCCTCCAAGTAGGCTATCAGCTCAGCGGAAGATGTTGGTGCACTCTATTTGCTCCGGAGTTGCTTGTTTGGTCAGTATGATTTGGACGTGTATTGTTTGGTATGGCGGAGCTCTGTCCCGGCCTTTATGACAATTATGTCTTCTTATAGGCTTGTGGATAGATGTCATGTACGTTTACGATTGTATGGCCTTGTCGGCCTATGTTCAGTGTACGAGTGGTTATTTAGGTCTTATAGGCTAGTATGTCTTATGTATAAATTGGTATTTTATGTTGTATTCTACTTATCTCACGGCAGCCTCTCCAGCTCATTTATATATGATAGTATGAGAGGAAAAGATATGTTATGTTGGTACTCGGTTGCGTAAGATACTAGGTGTCCGTTGCGGCCCATCGATTTGGGTCGTGACATGCCTGTTCCTTGTTTTTTGGTGTTTCACAACCATAAATCTTGAACTTCGCCAGACTACCAGATTTTAGTGTGCTATAGCCCACGTCTTCTGCATGGGGGCGGGCCTTCAGACACGGAGCGCCTTATATTTGTCTGTCCCACAAGAACGACATAAGGAACCATAGTTACCA
Source organism: Nicotiana otophora (assembly GCA_000715115.1). Lineage (NCBI taxonomy): Eukaryota > Viridiplantae > Streptophyta > Magnoliopsida > Solanales > Solanaceae > Nicotiana > Nicotiana otophora. The sequence goes on from AWOL01S0020561.1 coordinate 71,523, forward strand.
TCCTCCCATGACCGTTTCTCGTTTTTTTATGTTTCATGGCCATAAAATTGGAATTCCGCCCGATTATCATATTTTCGTGTGATATAGCCCACGCATTCTATATGGGCTCGGGCCCCCGGACGCGGATTTCCAAACATTTTTATGGGCCATCGAAAACTACCTAAGGAACCATAGTCACCATCTTCCATGACCGTTCCTCGTTTATTCACGTTTTACGGCCATAAAACTGGAATTTTGCTAGATTACCAGATTTTCATGTGCTATAGCCCACGCCTTCCGCATGGACCTGACCCCCCTGACCCGGATCGCCTAAAAACTTTTCGGACCATCAAGAATGACCTAAGGAACCGTAGTCACCACCCCGTCATGACTGTTCCTCGGCTTTTGGTGTTTTACGGCCATAAAATTGGAATTCCGCCCGATTACCACGTTTTTGTGTGCCATAGCTCATGCCTTCTGCATAGGCCTGAGCCCCCTTACCCAGATGGCCTAAAACTTTTCCGGACCATCAACAACTACCTAAGGAACCATAGTCACTGTCCCACCATGACCATTCCTCGTTGTTTGCAGTTTACGACTATAAAATTGGAATTCCGTTCGATTACCGAATTTTCGTGTTCTATAGCCCATGCCTTCCGCATGGGCCCGGGACCCCGGACCCGGATCGCCTAATATTTTTATGGACAATCTAAAATGACATAGGAAATCATAGTCACTGTTCTGCTATGACCGTTCCTCAGTGTTTTGCCTTTTATGGCCATAAAACTAGAATTTCGCCCGATTACTAGATTTATATGTGCTATAGCCCACGACTTCCATGGGACTGCACACTGCTCTATGACCGTTCCACATTTTTTGGACTTGCAAAAAATGACCTAAGGAACCATAGTCACCACTGCTCTATGACCGTTCCACAATATTTGCTATTTTACGGTCATAAAATTGAATTCCGTCTGATACCAAGGTTTTAGTGAGCTATTGCCTACGACTTCCGCATAAGCCCGGGTCCACCCACCTGGATCGCCTAAATATTTTTTGGGCCATCATAAATGACCTAAGGAACCATAGTCGCCACCCTACCATGATCGTTCCTTTGTTTTTGGCCTTTTACGACCATAAAACAAGAATTTCGCTTGATTACCATATTTTCATGCGCTATATCCCATGCATTTCGCATGGGCAAGGGACACCGGCCCTGGATCGCTTAAAATTAGTCAGGCCATCAAATATGACCTAAGGACCATAGTCAGTACACCGTGATAACCGTTCACGTTTTTGGCGTATTACGGCCATAAAAGTGAATTCCGCCCGATTACCAGATGTTTGTGTGCTATAGCCCACGTCTTCTGCATGGGCAGAAACCCCCAGACCCGGGCTGCCTAAATATTTTTTCCGGACATCAAAAATGACCAAAGGAACCATAGTCACTAACCCTTTATGATCGTTTCTCATATTTTGGTATTTTACAGTAATAAAATCGGAATTTCGCCCAATTCCCAGTTTTGCGTGTGCTATAGCCCATGCTTTCGGGATGGGCCCGAGCCACTAGACTCGGATCGCCTAACAATTATTCGAGATATCTAAAATGACCTAAGGAACCATAGTCACCGCCCGGCCATGATCTGTTCTAGTTTTTTTCGCTTTTCGTCTATAAAGCTGGAATTCTGCCCGATTACTAAATTTTCGTGTGCTATAGCTTACGCCTTCCGCATGGGCCCTGGCACCCGGATCTGGGTAGCCTAAAATTTTTTCGGTACATTGAAAATGACCTAAGGAACCATAGTCATTTCCCGTCACGAACATTCCTTGGTGTTTGGCATTTTACGGTTCTAAAACAGGAATTCCTCCCGGTTACAACATTTTCGTGTGTTATAGCCAACGCCTTCGGCATGGTCCCAGGCCCCCGAAACTGGATCACCTAATAATTTTTCGGGCCATAAACAATGACCTAAAAAGCATGGTTGCTGCCCTGCCATGGTTGTTCCTCTTTCTTTGGCGATGTACGGCCATAAAATAGACATTTCGCTTGATTACCATATTTGTGTGTGTTATAGCCCACGCCTTTCGCATGGGCCCGGGCCCTCGGACCTAGATCGCCTTAAGTTAGTCAAGCCATCCAAAATTACCTAAGGAACTATAGTTACCGCCCCACCATAACCGATCCTCATGTTTTGGCATTTCACGGCTATAAAACTGAAATTCTGCCCGACCAGAATTTTCTGTGCTATAACCCACGCCTTCCGCATGGGCACGGACCCCCGGACCTAGATTACCTAATATTGTTTGGGTCCATCAAATACGACCTATGCAACCATAGTCACCGCCCCGCTATGACCGTTCCTCGATGTTTAGCATTTTATGGCCATAAAATTGGAATTTCGCTCGATTCCTAGATAGATATGATAATAAGTGAAATTCTAATTTTAAGGCCGTCGAACGCCAAACAAGGAGGAACGGTTATGGCAGGGTGGCGATTATCGTTCCTTAAGTCATTGTTTATGGCCCGAAAATTATTCAAGCGATCTAGGTTCTAGGGCTCGAGCCTATGCGGAAGGCGTAGGCTATAGCACACGAAAATCTCAAAATAACATGATATTCCAATTTTATGAGCATAAAATGCCAAAAATGAGGAACGGTCTGGCAAGGCAGTGACTAAGGTTCCCTAGGTAATTTTAGCAAGTCCAAAATTGTTTTAGGCGATCCGAGTCAGTGGTGCCCGATTGCATGGATCCGAACCCCAAGACCCGGATCGCCTAAAATTAGTCGGACTAGCAAAACGACCTAAGGAACCATAGTCACCACCCTACCATAACCGTTCCTCATTATTTGGTATTTTATGACAATAAAACTCGAATTCTACCCGATTACTAAAGTTTTTGTTATAACCCACGCCTTCCGCATGGGCCCGGGTCGCCAGATACGGATTACCTAAAAAGTTTTTGGGCCATCAAAAACAACCTAATGAACCATAGGCACCGCACCACCATGACCTTCCTCATATTTTGGTGTTCTACGGTCATAAAACCGAAATTCCGCCCGATTACCAAATGTTTGCATGCTACAGCCCATACCTTCTCTACGGGCGAGGGCCCCCGGACCCGGATCACCTAAAAATATTTCAGGATATAAACAATGACCTAAGGAACCATACTCATTGTCCCTTCATGACCATTCCTCGTTTTTTGGCCTTTCACTTCCAAAAATCTTGAATTTTGCCCGATTACAAGATTTTCGTATGTTATAGTCCACTCCTTCTGCATGGGCCAGGGCCTTCGGACCTAGAGCGCCTAAAATTTTTTTCCCCATCAATAAAGACCTAAAGAACCATAGTCTCCAACCATCCATGATCGTTCCTCAATTTGTGGCGTTTTACGGTCATAAAACTAGATTTTCACCTGATTCTCAGATTTTCGTGTGTTATAGCCACGCCTTCCGCATGGGCCGGGCCCCATACTCGGGTCACCTAAAAAATTGTCGAAAATCAAAAATGACCTAAGGAACTATAGTCACTACCACGTCATGACCATTCCTCATTTTGTGGCATTTTACGGTCATAAAACTGGAATTCCGCCCGATTACAAGATTTGTGTGTGTTATAGCCCATACCTTCTGCATGGGCTCCGACCCCCTGATCTGGATTGGCTAAAAGATTTTTGGGCCATCAAGAATGAACTAAGGAACCATAGTCAACGTCCTTCCATGGCCATTCCTCATTTTTTGCATTTTACGGCCATAAAATTATAATTCCGCCCGATTACCAGATTTTTGTGTGCTATAATCCATGCCTTCTGCATGTGCTCGGGCTCCCAGAACCGTATTGCCTAAAGTTTTTATAGGTGATAAAAATGACCTAAGAAACCGTAATCACCGCTCTGCCATGACCGCTCCTTATATTTTGAGTTACGTATCACCTGAATAGTTGATGTTCATGTGATTGTATAAGAAGTTTGCCTGATTCCCAGATTTTCATGTGATTGTAGCCCACGCCTTCTGCATGGATCCTAGCCCCCAGACCAAGGTCGCCTAAAATTGTTTTGGGACATGCAAAATGACCTAAGGAACCATAGTCACCACCCTGCCATGATCGTTTCTCATTATTTGGTGCTTTGCATCCATAAAGCTAGCATTTTGCCCGATTAACAGATTTTCATGTGCAATAGCCAAAATGATTTTGAGAGCTTAGCTGCTATGAGTTACGTATCACCTGAATAGTTGATGTTAATGGCGTTCCTTTTCTAGTAATATATTACTTATGATGTCAGTGTCAGTATTGTTTTCATATTGTGTTACGTTGATTGGATTATGTATGTGTTATTAGGATTGGTTTCTGGGATTCTCTGGCAGGTGGATAGGCCCAGTTACAAAGGAAACTCTGGCAAAATTTTTTGGATATTTTGGGAGTTAGTAAAAATTCGGGAAATTGGAATGGGTGAAAGAAGAGATAAGTTATGTTATGTGTTTGGGGGCGGACTCTACTTCTTATTTGAGGACTATTAATATTATGGATACCAATTTAATATGATAACAAGTGTATGAGGCATATAATAAGTGATGTGGGATCTAAGGACAGGCCTAAGTCTAAGTCAAGTTGGAAACATTTATAATAGACTAAAGTTTCAAATAGGCATGCACAAAACCAAATTTTGAACGAGCATATCTACCTATATATAAAGAATTATGTGCTTATATACCAATTAAATGAAATATATTTGAGTCTAATTTCTGACGTTTTAAATCGTTCATCATTTGGACGCACCTACAAGAAGTTATGACCAAATTACCAAAGGCTGCCAGAATGCAAGTCTGCGGCCAAATCTGCGATCGCAGAACCATTATGCGATCGCAGAAGTGGTTATGTGACCGCAAAACAGGTCGCAGACTTGTCCAGAGAAGCCCATTTCTAGGCACCAATTCTGTAGTGCACTGTGCGACCCGCATACCCATTCTGCGGTTCATGATGCGACCGCAGACACGTTTTCGAAGGGTTAATTTTCTTATTTTTCCATAACCCGACACCAGTTTGATAAATAGGCTTTGGGGATTATTTTGGGTCAATTATCTGATAATCTTAGAGAGAAGTGAGAGTGTTTTAGATAGAGGAAGAATCTCAAGTGCTTTGTGCATCAAAATTCTTGTTTATGCTTTGAAAACCAACAAGGAATTATCACAAGATCTTCACCCAAGAGGTAAGGTTCTAACCCCTATTCTTCAATTTCGAGTTTGGGTAAAGATGGGTGATTGTGAGTGTGATTCTTGTGTGTGAGAGTATTAGTTATACATGCTTGTACCAATAAGGTTATGGGAAGATTGTTGAGTTCAAATGGGTAAAGATTTGATTGAAAATGGTAGAAATCTTCAAACAAAACCTTAATTGAGGATTTGAAAGGCAATCCGATGTCGGAATTCGATAATTATTGTATGTTGAACTCGTATCGGAACGGGTGTTCCAATTTTGTGAGTTTTTTTTGGGATTCGAGAAGGGGGTCCCAATGTCAATTTTTAAAATAAATTTCAGATTTTAATCTGGAAAATTTATAATTTCATAGGGAATTAGTTCCTACGATTCGTGTTGAGTATGTTGAATTGTTTGTGATTAGATTTGAAGATTTCAGACACTAATTCTCGAGGCAAAGGTTTATTGGAATCTTGAAATTTGTTTGCAAAGCGAGGTAAGTGTCGTGGTTAACTTTGACTTGACGGAATAGAACCCTTAAATTATTTGTTATGTGAAATACATGTGAACGATGTATAGGCGAGGTGACAAGTGTCTATACGTCGTCAAATGAATTGTTTGCATAATTACTTGAAAAATCATAAATCGTTTTAAATCATGAAATAATTTTTATATTAATTGTTCCTCTCGTGTGCTTTGCTCAATATCATGCCTTGAATCCATGTTATAATTGCTACATGCTTATTTGATTTATGTGACTTAATTGCCACTTGACGTTTAGCATACTAATTATTAAAATACCTATTACATCCTTAATTTCAACAATTAATTGCTACTTGTCATCACTTATCTCTAATAAATTATAATTATTGTATGTTTGTTGTTTTATAATTTCATAGTAATTGTTGAATCTTTTGAAGTAATTTCTTTTATAAGAATTGGTAAATCATAATATTAGAGGAGTGGGTTGCACGCCGCAACAGAATTGATTGAAAGGAATATATAGGAGGAGTGGGTTGCACGCTGCAATATAATTGATTGAAATGAATATATTGGAGGAGGGGGTTGCACGCCGCAACAAAATTGAATATGAATATATTGCGGGATCGGGTTGCACACCGCAATGGAGACTAATTGAAATAATAATTGTTTATGACTGCCGAGTTGGCTTCAACTGTTCAAAAGAGATACATGTTTTATTTCTATTATTGTTGTTATTATTGTTATTGCCTTTAGGTTAATGTATGTGACCTGCCTTAGCCTCGTCACTACTTCGTCGAGGTTAGGCTCGACACTTACTGGGTACATGGGGTCGGTTGTACTCATATTACACTCTGCACTTCTTGTGCAGATACCGGAGTTGGTCTCAATGACGTATAGTAGATCTGCTCAGATTCAGCTATTCATAGGAGACTTGAGGTATAGCTGCATGACGTTCGCAGTTCTAAAGTCTCCTTCCACTTTATCATAGCTATGTATTTCTTTCAGACTGTTTTATTTTTATTTAGACCTTTATTTGTATTATTCTAGTAGCTCGTGCACTTGTGATACTAGTTCTGGGATGGTATTTAAACATCACTATTATTATGGATTATTCACTTGATTTCAGACTTTACTTCCGCATTTGTTTCTTTGTTATTAATTAATTTAAAAATTATTTAAAAATGGCTAATATTATTCTAGTATTGGCTTTCCTAGCAAGTGAAATGTTAGGTACCATCACGAGCTCGAAGGTGGAAATTTTGGGTCGTGATATGTTGGTATCAGAGCACTAGGTTACCTAGGTCTCACAAGTCACGAGCAAGCTTAGTAGAGTCTGAAGGATCGGTATGGAGACGTCTGTACTTATCTTCCAGAGGCTACAGTGTTTAGGAATAATTCCACTTCTTTCATTCCTTATCGTGCGGCATTGATTTATCTTGAAACATATAACTCATATTCCTTTGTATCCACTCGTGTATGACCTTGCACACTCGGTAACAGTTGTGCGTCGATGGTTCGTGATGCCTCAGATGGACTACGGGGGAGCTAGATATGCTCAAATATTGCCTCAACATATGGTTCCCACTGAAGATATGGACGTATTAAGAGATCACCCAGTGAATCATGTAGGGGTGCAACGAACCTTGGCATATGGTTGATTTATATGAGCTATGAAGTTTAATATTGTGGATCATCGGATGTTGTGACCTATGACTTTGGGCCGAGTGAGGGAGTCCACTATCAATGGATGGATTGCAGGGTCATGTGTTATATCAGTTTTGGCCTAAAATGTATATATGTGGTATTGAAAGGTTCGCCAAACATTTACACATGTTTAAGGCCTAATATTTTGTAAAGAATAAAGTTAGAGAAACAACTTTAAATTTACAGAAGGGCTACTCAGTGTAGACGTCATAGTTTCGGATTTCGGGGTGCTTCGGAGGAAGTACAGTTGTTGACGAGATTCTGGACTATGTGGTTCGTGCCAAGATTTTCTTGTATGGAGCGCTACTTTTGTGATTGTTGTGTATAAATCGGGGTAAAGGTTACCCCAAAGAAGAATCAAAGAGTATGTTAAGAAATGGGTCAGCTCAACAGTGTTGAGTCAGTATACCAAAAGATGAAATTGGCCTTGGGAGAGATAATTCTCCACAAGTGTCTATGGCAAGCCTATAAAGAGGGCAGACCATCCAATGCAACACCTCCCACTTGGCTCAGTTCTCAGAAATGCTTTTGAAAGAGTTTGTTTCTCGGACTCTCTGTAAGGCATGGCGCATAGGGTTTGAACGGTTGCGTCAGGTCACCATGACGGTGTAAGAATATACCATCAGGTTCAGTAAGTTAGCCCGTCGTATTCCTACTTTTCTTCCTATAGCAAGAGGGCGAGTCCATAGACTCATTAAAGGACTCAATTATGATCGTAAAAGTTTGTACGACTCGGGAGCTACAGGCTGATACTTCATTTCCGCTAGTGGTAGAAATTGCCAAGATATTAGAATGTGTTCGGGGTAAGGAAAAATGTAACTAAGGAAACCAAGACGTCTCGAGGTTTTGGGGATTAAGTGGATTCTACTCTGCGAGTACAAATAATTATGGCGGGGACCTGGGCAGTCGCCCAGCCCAGTATGCACATCTGATTACTGGGGGTGCTCCAGTAAGTTCTTTTAATGCACCACTGACATGAGTTTCCTACAGTGGTTATTCAAGTTATATAGCACTGACTTAGTATGAGCAGCTAAACCCGCAAAAGGGATTGTTATGAATGAGTTGATACTAAGCACATCATGAGAAAATTGTCCCAGACTTGAGAGAGACATATTTCATCAAAGCACTCAGGATACGTGCCCCATTACATTTACTACACCACCCACACGACCAGTTAGGGGTAGAGGACAGGTGGGTAGAAGGCGGCCTAGAGGTCGAGGCCCAACTGTTGATATATTTGTTTTATGGTATGGCAGAGGTTTCTACATTAGATGGTGTCATTACAGGTACATCCTCGATTTAATATAAAGGAATAATTCCCCTAACTTGATTTGGTTCTGAGTATCGAGACGAGTCCTCCTATTATGCTCCACTTATGAGTGAGCTTCGCAATTCTATAATCTACTTATGTGTTTACTCCTATTGGGAGATTCTATGGATGTAACTATGCCTATCATTATATGTTAGTCAGTAATAAGAGTTGCAAGGCTAAAGGTGGCTATCTATTACTCATCTCGATAAGTTTTGATGTAATTTTCAGATAAGTAATTACAAATTGTGAATTATATGCCCTACCAGTGTGGGGTTCATTATGTGTTGTGATTTTGAGTAACCGAAATTATTGAAAATGAGAAAATGGAAATATTGTATTGGCACAATGTTCATATTACTTGTGATTCAGAACTGAGGACGAGATTCTCGTATTTTAATATAAACTGATATGTTTAAACTGGGCTATGAGCTGCGGTGGAAGTTATATAAGGACGAGATCCTTGTGAGAAAAATTCTTGCGTTTAAGTTCTCCCATGTGAAATTAAATTTGTACTATAGCAATAATATGGAGTCATGCCTGTTAGGCTTATTTGAAAATTCTTATATGAAATTCTCTGTGCATACTTGCCAAATTCGTGTTGTAATTATTGAGTTTTAACCTACGAGATTTTTGTGAACATGAAGTTAATTTACGATTCAGTAATTGATTATGAACAACTATTAAGACCAGATTGACCCAAAAGGGTGACCCGTTTAGATGGTCAGACGAGTGTGAGTTGATCTCTCAAAAGCTCAAGACTGCTTTAACTTCGGCGTCAGTGTTGGTATTACCCACAGGTTCAGGATCTTATACGGTGTATTGTGATGCATCTCGTGTTGGGCTTGGTACAGTATTAATGAATGATGGAAGAGTGATTTCATTTGCGTCATGGTAGTTAAAATTTCACAAGAAGAATTATCCTGTTCATGACTTAGAATTGGCAGCCATTGTTCATGCGCTAAAGATTTGGAGGCATTACCTTAACGGTATCTCGTGTGATGTATTTACTGATCATCATAATGTATAGTATCTTTTCAAACAAAAAAATATCAATTTAAGGTAGAGAAGATGGTTGGAGCTATTGAAGGACTATGATATCACCATTTTGTATTACCCTAGAAAGGCTAATGTGGTGGCCGATGCTTTGAGTAGAAAGGCTGTGAGTATGGGCAGCCTTGCTTATATTCCGGTTAGTGAGATACTATTAGTTGTAGCCTACAGATGTCCAGATTTTGACTAATCAGTTCGTAAGGTTAGATGTTTTAGAACACAGACGGGTTCTAGCATGCACAATTGCTTGGTCTTCTTTATATGAGCGCATTAGAGAGCGACAACATGATGATCCTCATTTGCTTGTCCTTAATGATACAGTGTGGCACGGTGGTGCCAAGCAGGTTGATGTGGGAGATGATGGAGTTATGCGTATGTAGGGTCGTATTTGTGTCCCTAATAGGAATGGGCTTCTTGAATTAATTGAAGAGGCCCACAGGTCTCGGTATTCTATTCATCCGGGTGATGCCAAAAATGTATCAAAATTTGTGGCAACATTATTGGTGGAGGAGAATGAAAAAGGATATAGTTACATATGTAGCTCGGTGTCTGAATTATCAGCAAGTTAAGTACGAGCATCAGAGATCTGGTGGTTTGCTTCAGAAGTTAGAAATTCCTGAGTGGAAGTGGGAGCGCATCACTGTGGATTTTGTTGTTGGGCTCGCATAGACTCAGAGAAAGTTTGACATAGTATGGGTCATTATGGACAGGTTGACCAAGTCAGCACATTTCATTCCAGTAGTAATTAACTATTCTTCAGAGCGGTTCGCAGAGATTTACATCCGCGAGATTATTCGCTTTCACGGTGTGCCAGTGTCTATTATTTCAGATCGAGGTATGCAATTCACCTCGCACTTTTGTAGGGTTGTACAACATGAGTTAGGCACGCGGGTTGAATTCAGTACAACATTTCATCCACAGATGGACGGACAGTCAGAGCGCACTATGAAAATATTGGAAAATATGCTTCTCGCTTGTGTTATAAACTTTAGAGGTTCTTAAGATCAGTTCTTTCCACTTGCGGAGTTTGCCTATAATAACAACTATCAATCGAGCATTTGAATGGTTCCATATGAAGCATTATATAGGAGACAGTGTCATTCACTAGTTGGCTGGTTTGAACCGAGAGAGGCTCGATTGTTGGGTATTGATTTGGTACAGGATGTCTTGGATAAGGTGAAGACTATTCAGGATCGACTTTACAAAATATAGTCTAGGCAAAAGAGTTATGTCGACCGTAAAGTTTGTGACATTGCATTCATGGCAGGAGAAAGAGTATTGCTCCGGGTTTCACCTATGAATGATGTAATGAGATTCGGAAAGAAGGGCTAGTTGAGCCCTCGATATATCAGGCCCTTTGAAATTCTTGAAAGGGTGGGTGAAGTAGCCTACAGGCTTGCACTACCACCTAGTTTATCAGTATTTTATCCGGTATTCCAAGTATCCATACTCCAGAAATATCATGGTGATCTTCCCCATGTGTTAGACTTCAACTCAATTCAATTAGACAAAGATTTGACTTATGAGGAGGAGCCGGTAGCTATTCTAGCTCGGTAGTTCCGTCAGTTGAGATCTAAGAGTTATCTTTTAGTTCGGGTACAATGGAGAGGTCAGCCGATTGAGGAAACTACTTCGGAGTCCGAGTCGGACATAGGGAACAAATATCCACATATTTTCAAAAGCTCGGGTACTTTTCTAATTCCGTTCGAGGACGAACGTTTGTTTTAGAGGTGGAGATTGTGATGACCAAAAAATATCATCTTTAATTTAAATGTTCATTTCTGTGTTTTATGAATATGTTGAGAGCTTACCTACTATGAGTTATGTATCACCTGAATAGTTGATGTTAATGGCGTTCCTTTTCTAGTTATATATTGCTTATGATGCCACAGTCAATATTGTTTTCATGTTGTTATATGTTGATTGGATTATGTATGTATTGTTAAGATTGGTTTCTGAGATTCTCTGGCAGGAGAACAGGCCCAGTTACAAAGCAAACTCTGGCGAAATATTTGGAAATTTTGGGAGTTAGTAAAAATTCGGGAAATTGAAATGGGTGAAAGAAGAGATAAGTTATGTTATGTATTTGTGGGGGACCTCTACTTCTCATTTGAGGACTATTAAAATTATAGATACCAATTGGATATTATAACAAGTGTACGAGGTATATTATAAGTGATGTGGGATCTAAGGAGAGGCCTAAGTCTAAGTCAAGTTGGAAAGTTTTATAATAGACTAAAGTTTCAAATGGGTACGCACAAGACAAAACTTTGAACAAGCATATCTACCTATATATAAGGAATTATGTGATGATATACCTATCACATGTAATATCTTCGAGTCTAGTTTTTAAATCTTCAAACCATTTGCCATTTGTATACTCCTACAAGAAGTTATGACCAAATTACCAAAGGCTGGCAGAATGCGAGTCTGCGGCCAAATCAGTGATCGCAGAACCATTATGCGATCGCAGAAGTGGTTATGCGATCGCAGAAGTGGTTATGCGACCGCGGAATTGGTTATGCGACCACAAAATTGGTCACAGAACTATCCAGAGAATCCTATTTCTAGGCATCGATTATGCGGTGCATTGTGCGACCCGCATACTCATTCTGCGGTCCATTATGCGACCGCAGACTCAATTTTGGAGGGTTAATTTTCCTATTTTCATAACCTAGCCCCATTTGGATAAATAGGCTTTGAGGCTTATTTTGGGGTAATTATCTGATGATTTTAGAGATAAGTGAGAGTGTTTTAGAGAGAGGAAGAAGCTCAAGTGCGTTTTTCATCAAAAATCTTGTTCAAGCTTTTAAATCCAACAAAGAATTATCACAAGATCTTCACCCAAGAGGTAAGGTTCTGATCCCTCTGATTCAATTTCGAGTTTGGATAAAGATGGGTGATTGTGAGTGTGATTCTTGCATGTGAGAGTACTAGTTATACATACTTGTACCAATAAAGTTATGGGAATATTGTCGAGTTCAAATGGGTAAAAGATTTGATTGAAAATGGTAGAAATCTTCAAACAAAACTTTAATTGAGGATTTGAAAGGTAATCCGATGTCGGAATTTGATAATTTTTATATGGTTGAACTCCTATCGGAACGGGTGTTCGGACTTTGTGAATGTTTTATGGATTTGAGATGTGGGTCCCACTATTGATTTTTAAAATAAATTTCCGATTTTAATCCACAAAATATATAATTTCATATAGAATTAGTTCCTACGATTCGTGTTGAGTATGTTGAATTGTTTGTGATTAGATTTGAAACTTTCGGACACTAATGCGCGAGGCAGAGGTTTATTGGAATCTTGAAATTTGTTTGCAAAGCGAGGTAAGTGTCGTGGTTAACCTTGACTTTAGGGAATAGAACCCTTAAATTATTTGTTATGTGAAATGCATGTGAACGACATATAGGAGAGGTGACGAGTGTCTATACGTCATCAAATTAATTGTTTGCATAATTACTTGAAAAAGCATAAATCATTTTAAATCAAAAAATAATTTTTATATTAATTCTTCCTCTCGTGTTCTTTGCTCAATATCATGCCTTGAATCCATGCTATAATTGCTAAATGCTTGTTTGATTTATGTTACTTAATTGCCATTTGACGTTTTGCATACTAATTATTAAAATGCCTATTACATCCTTAATTTCCACAATTAGATTCTACTTGTCATCACTTATTTCTAATAAATCATAATTATTGTATGCTTGTTGTCTTATAATTTCATATTAATGTTGTATTTATTGGAGTAATTTCTTTTATAAAAATTTGTAAATCATAATATTGGAGGAGCGGGTTGCACGTCGCAACAAAATTGATTGAAATGAGTATATTGGAGGAGCAGGTAGCACGCCGCAACGGAATTGATTGAAAAGATATATTGCGATCGGGTTGCACGCCGCAACAGAATTGAATATTAATATATTGTGGGATGGGGTTGCAAGCCGCAATGGAACCTGATTGAAATAATAATTGGTTATGACTGCCGAGTTGTCTTCAACTGTTGAAAAGAGATACCTGTTTTATTTCTATTGTTGTTGTTACTATTGCTATTGCGTACAGGTTAATGTATGTTACTTTCCTTCACCTCGTCACTACTTCGTCAAGGTTAGGCGCGACACTTACTAGGTACATGGGGTCGGTTGTACTCATGTTACACTCTGCACTTCTTGTGCAGATACCAGAGTTGGTCCCATCGGCGTATAGTAGATTTGCTCGGATTCAGCTATTCGCAGGAGACTTGAGGTATAGCTGCATGACATTCGTAGTTCTGAAGTCCCCTACCACTTTATCATAACTGTGTATTTCTTTTAGACAACTTTATTTTCATTTTGACCTTTATTTATATTATTTTAGTAGCTCATGGACTTGTGACACCAGTTCTGGGATTGTATTTAAATATTGCTATTATTATGGATTATTCACTTGATTTCAGACTTTACTTTCGCATTTGTTTCTTTGTTATTAATTAATTAAAAAATTATTTAAAAATGGCTAATACTATTCTAACATTGGCTTGCCTAGCAAGTGAAATGCTAGGCGCCATCACGGTCCCGAAGGTGAGACTTTTGGGTCGTGACAACCATCTAGAACGATCTAAGGAACCAAATTCACCGACCCTCCATGACCGTTCCTCGTTTTTAGCATTTTACGGCCATACAATTGGAATTCCGCATGATTACAAGATTTTCGTGTGCTATAGCCCACGCCATCCACATGGGCCCGGGCCCCCAGACCCAGATCGCCTAATGTTTTTTAGGGATATCAAAAATAACCTAAGGAACCATAGTCACCTCCCCGCTATGACCGTTCCTCGGTTTTTCGCATTTTGTAGCCATAAAACTGGAATTCTGTCTGATTCCCAGAGCTTTCCGCATGGGCCCAGGTCCCCCAAACCTGGATCGCCTAAAATATGTTTAGAACAGCAAAATGAACTAAGAAACCATAGTCACCGCCCCACCGTGACCGTTCTTCACTTTTTGGCATTTTACGGATATACAATTTAAATTTTATCCAATTTCTAGATTTTCGTGTACTATAGCACACGCCTTCTGCATGAGCCAGAGGCCCCCGAACGTAGATGCGCCTAAGAAATTTTCGAACCATGAAAAATGACCTAAGGAACCATAGTCTCTGCACTGCCATGATCATTCCTCATTCTTTTGGAGTTTTACGGCCATAAAATTGGAATTTCGCTTGATTACCATATATTTGCGTGCTATAGCCTACGACTTTTGCTTGGTCCTGAGCCCCCAGACCCGGATCGCCTAAAATAAGTCGGGCCATGAGAAATGACCTATGGAACCATAGTCATCGCCCTGCCATAACCGTTCCTCTTTTTTGGCATTTTACGGTCATAAAACTGGAATTCTGCCCAATAACCAGCTTTTCGTGTGCTATAACCCACGCCTTTCGCATCGGTCCGGGCCCCCAGATCCGATTCACCTAAAAGGTTTTTGGTCTATTAGAAACTACCTAAGGAACCATAGTCACCGCCCCACCATGACTGTTCCTCTTTTGTGACATTTTACGGCTATAAAATTGACATTTAGTTTGATTACCAGATTTTCGTATTCTACAGCCCACACATTCTGTATGGCCTGGGCCCTCGGACTAGATTCGGCTAAAAGTATATCAGACCATCAAAAACAACCTAAGGAACCATAGTCATCTCACTGCCATGACCGTTCCTCGTTTGTTGGCATTTTACGGCCATAAAACTAGAATTCTGCTAGATTACGGGATATTTGTGTGATATAGCCCACGCCTTCTGTATGGGCTCAGGCCCCCAGACCCAGATAGCCTTAAATAGTTTTGGGCCATAAGAAATGACATAAGGAACCATAGTCACTGCCCTGCCATGACCGTTCCTCATTGTTTGGTATTTTACGGTCATAAAATTAGAATTCGCCCGATTACTAAATTTTCATATATTGTAGCCCACACCTTCCGCATAGGCCCAGGCCCCCCATACCTGGATCACCTAAACAATTTTCGGGCCATCAACAATTACCTAAGGAACCATAGTCACCACCCCGCCATGACCATTCGTTGTTTTTTGGA
The DNA here is from genome assembly GCA_000715115.1 of Nicotiana otophora. Classification (NCBI taxonomy): domain Eukaryota; kingdom Viridiplantae; phylum Streptophyta; class Magnoliopsida; order Solanales; family Solanaceae; genus Nicotiana; species Nicotiana otophora. Next base: position 87,317 of record AWOL01S0020561.1, read on the forward strand.
ATTTTACGGTAATAAAATTGGAATTCCACCCGATTACTAGATTTTCATGTTATATAGACCTTGCCTTACGAATGGGCCCGAACCCCTGGATCTGGATAGCCTAAAAAAGTTTTGGGCCCTCAAAATGACTTAAGAAACCATAGTCACCACCGCGTCATGATCGGTCCTGCCCGATTACCAGATTCTCATGCCTTCCGAATGGGCACGGGCCCCCAGACCCAGATCGCCAAACAACGTTTTAGACCGAAAAAATGACCTAAGTAACCATAGTCATCTCCCTCCATGACCGTTCTGCATGGGCCGCGCACCCTGGACCCATTTCACGACCCAAATTCTCCCTCCGTGAATCGATGAGACGGCACCTAGTCTTTACAACTAGGTAAGCCTAACACTTGCGGAAATGAAATGAAAAACATAAAAATTAACAATTAATAGTAACATTTATTTTAATATGCAATTGCGATGCCGCTCGGCATATACAATAATCAACTCTCAAAATATACATGACACTCCCAAGACCCGGAACACCTTAAGTCACAAGCTTCAATGAAGTTCTAGCTGTTCTATACATCAGTGTGTATAGAAATAAGAGCAAAATCTATATAGGGGGATAGAGGGGGACTCCGAGGACCTGCGGGCGTGCGAAGATATTGTCACGCCCCGAGCCTAGGGGTGAGACCGGCACCCGGTGCCTCATCTATCCTTGCGTACCAACTTGCGACTCAGGAATTCTGGACATATAATTTCATACTTTGGCCAGGGCCACATTGCAAGACAATTTGCGAAGCAAAATATAAAACTGAATAGAGACTAACGCTGACTAAATGTCAACATAAAGCTGGGTCGGCAAGGCCGTCATAAGTACTATAACTGACAAGCTAACAAAATATACGTACAGGACCTACAAGCCCAACATACTGCACTAACTGACAGGATATGTCTACAAGCCTGTGCTGATGGATGTACTACGATCGGAACAGGGCCCCGACCTACCCATAACCTTTCTACATATATACACAAGATGTACACAACACTTCTAGATCCGGCAACTCCGAAGGACAGGGAACTTACCGATAAAGTTGAACTCGGGCAACACCTGCTGAGGGGGTTTACCCTTATGTCTGTCTGAACCTACACACATGAAATGCAGCACCCCCTTATAAAAAATAATATACCGAGTATGTAAGGCAATATACTGAAAGTTGAAACTGAACTGATAATATAATAACAGAAAGCAACTGGAACTCAATGATAATTTGAATATATGTTTACCTGCTGATACTGACTCAACTATCTCAATAAAGTAAGTAAAATAGTTGTCCGGACTTATAAGGCTCGGTATATATATAACTGTTCTTCCATAGTAGGCTCGCTCATAGGGGCTCGGCCATAGTAGGCTTTGTATCTCGGCCAACTGGGCTCGCTCATAGGTGCTCGGCCACAGTAGGCTCGATATATAACTTTACCATCTGATCAGAGGTTGCCCAATAGGGGCTTGCCCATCGATTATAGCTCGATGGTAATGAAAATACTGTAATACTGTATATATAGGCTCTCTGCTCTCTTGACTGGAAGAAGACAATACTCAATTAAATATGAAGTCCCGATAAGGAGAAAACTGTAATTTTTGAGACTAGGATAATGTATATAAATTTGGGAGTATGAACTTCTCTTTATGCCTCGTTATCAAATACATGTAATTACGAGATCATGCCAAAATGAAGGAAGGGTAGCCTTAACATACCTAAACCGATTCTCTTGACAATCCCTCTAACACCTGTTGATTGCGATAACACGTAACGGCGGATCGAAGTAGGAGAACATCCGTACGTTGTTCTTGACAAAGAATGTACCATGCTCTCTTAGAATTGCAAATCATGTTGCTATTACTCAGTGTAACTTTGTATGAAAAGTTACCCAAAATCCATCACTTTCCTTAGTTCTATTTCACGTTTCTTGTGAATTAGACTTGAAGATTGTTAATTGATCATTCTTGTATGAAATTGCACCATACTCTTTCTTTGTGAAATGATCATATTCTTGTATGAAATTAGTTGAATTTAATAAGTCTTACCTTAGTGGGTGTGGGCCCCACTAGGTGATGACTTAGCAAAGATCCCCTCCAAAATTTGGCACCTTTTTGTTTGTGTGAGTTAATACTGATCATCAAGGCCCCTTTGGGCAGCCACATGGGGGGGGGGGGGAGACTTATCCNCAAATGTTGTAATTAATTAGCTAATCTCGCACCAAAAATTATTATTTACCCAATCATCCACATAATTAAGAATTATCTCAACTTACTTAAATTACTACTTATGTTTAATAAACCTTATATACCTTACTATCATGGCCATGTGGTACCTTGTATGGTACTAGTCCATAAATACCAGATATTTTAGCTCAGCCGTATGTTATCCCAAAATGTCGAACTTCGACGAAATTCATTTTCTTCGATTTTGCTTACCCTCTAACCTTCACGAATTTACTCATTACTTGTTTGAAATAGTATAAAATGCTTATAATATTAAAATAATCTCATTCTCGAGCTTACGTCTATTAACTTACGATGAAACATTAACATACGAAAAATGCGGGATGTAATATCGCATTTCTGAGCTTTCATCGATTTACTTATGGCGTATTTTCACGTACAAAAATATGGGTGTAACATTATTCCCCCTTTGTAACATTCATCCTCGAATGTTGACTGGTGCACTTATTATTTTTATGTCTTTCGAATACTTTAGTACTCTCCTTGTCATCTAGGCAACTGTTCTGTGAATAATTCCAATGGCCAGGGCATTTCCCCCCTTTAATCCTTCTAATCTCGTAACTGTTGCTACCTTCTATCATGCAGCTTGTACGACTCTGACCTTGTAAGTGCACTTACGTGTCTCTTCTTTCCTTTTTCCTCCGAGGTTTAGCCATTACTGAAGTTTTTCGCTTGTTATTTTGTCGAACTTACGAATATTGCTATATCTTATTTCATAGACCTGGTTATCCATCCGTATGACTACTTTATTTAAGTAGGTCATACTATACCATATCTCTTACCTCGATCTCTTGTTGCTGAGGTTTTCTACCAAATTTCAAGTTACTTTCATTGCTTATCCAGTATGTATAAATCTATGTCCTTTACTGCTTCCACAGTACTGTTCATCTTAAGAATGACGGCATAATATCCTCTCATACTTTATAACTTTTATCCATCCATTATTGATGCACCACAATATTGATCTATAATCTACCTCTGATAACTTAACCTTTTATGTAACACTGCCGCTACGGTTCACGTTTCATAGGGGAACATCTGAAATGATTAGACTGATCCACCTAGTATGATTACATGCTTTCATAACAGTATCTCATAGCATCCCAATGTGATTCACATTACATGGGTATTTTAATCTTGTCCAATTCATGGGATTCCTTTCTTTTCTTCGTCAGCTAATTACTCAATCGAAGGCCCAAAGGTCATCCTTTATCTATCACAATTACACCCTCATTCTATTACCAGGGAAACATTCCATCTCTTCTAAATGCTATTAGTCTTAGACTCCTTTGAGTTCATTCAGGCTATAGTGAGCTTTGTATAACTTAGATAAACCATCTGCTCTTCTTGTTTTCATGGGCTTAATCCTGAGGACTTATCCATTTTCATTACCTTCTCACTCGCCCGTTCTTATCCTTACTCCTATCTTCTAGAACCTTGTCGCTTCACCATACAATAGCTTGCAACCTACACATATCTATTTATATTACCTGCAACCTTTCAACTTGCTTGCATCATAGATTTCCTTATGTCATTTTGGAACATCAAGTGAGACATCATATCGTCTCTAACTCTTCTTTACTCTCTTAATACGGCTTTTCGATACCTAGACCATAGGCTGGAAGATATGCTACTGACGATGCTGCTATTATTCCTAGATATTGAATCCCCGTGCTTCTAGCCTTTTATCCGAAGTATGGACTATTCATGATCTTCTGCCTTTGAGTATCTCGTACGTTGTTCGCCATTACCTTACTTACCTTAAAATATCGCATCGTATATTCTATCTCTTTCATGACCTCCCTTCCACCTAGGTTTAATTCACTTCCATAACTTCAAGCTCGATTATAATACTTGCACCTCTGGTGCTTACACAATCCGGGGGGAGCTTTGTACTGACTTTTTATAAGGCTGGTACTTTTCTAACCGGCTTTATCGTAGGGCCATTATAGAATATGTTTGTTGTACTATCCCCCTTGTACTTCTGATATTAAGAGTGACCCTGTAATGTGCTCAATCACGATTTCTATAATTTTCTGGATCCAATAATTAGATTCCTGATTTACTTCATTGATGTAACTCTTTAGTTTACTCCTTCTTCTGATTAGCCTTTATGTAGGCTTAAGCTTTCTCCTGATCTGCGGTTCATAGTATTAGTTATTATGTTTAGCCTTTCATGGGCGCTATGGAATATCCATGATATAATCCTTTAACAATTCAATCTATGACCTGGGCTCAATTCTTTCTTTTAACTTATACCAGAATCTTCCATGGTTGTATATGCTGCATGTATAAAACTCCAAACTCTTAAGTGCAACCATAACATAACTAACTCCGAATCATTGATGGAATAATTCCTTTTGTTCCTTCTCAACTTTCTTTAAACGTAAGCTTTTATTTTTCCTAGTCTTTCTTTCCCCCTTGCGTGTGCATACTTAGCTTATCTTAGTGCCCACACATATTGGAATTCCATACAACTCATATGATCTTGGATATCACTTATGATTTTACTTCCCGTTCATTAGCCATGGTAGGTGCCATTTTTTTATAGAGTGTATACAATGTTGTTGTGAGATTGTTATTACACGCCCGTTTCGTCTTTAGGTCACTGTGCTTAGGTTGAAGCCTTCTTGCTTATTTCCTCAGCTAGTCTTTCATTGAAGTACTTAGGGAGAACCCTTGACTCTCGTAAAGCTGTGAGCTCATTACGGACCTTTTGATGTCCTTCCTCACCTATAATCATCCGTAGTTTCTTACCTCTATGCCCTCGTGCTTGTGGGGTTGCTTCTGAACTGATATTTTGACTGCCTTCCCAGTGGCACTTGTTTGTATCCCCGTAACACTCATACGGTACCTTTAACTATCTCGACTCCTACTTGAATATATCTCAAGTATTATAATGACATTACTACGAGGCTGAATTCTCCATGTTGGAGTTTACTACATTTATCTTGCATGATCTGTTGATTTGTCTATAACTTCTTGTCTAGTCATGAGTAGGATCTTCCTCAATCAACTACTAACTACTCGTCGGCCCATTCTCATATTCATATTCCGCGTAATATTTCTTGGGTTATTTCCTTGCCTTAACTTTCCTCACGTACTGGAGCCTTATCTATGAAAAACATCCCGAACAGGAACCCTTACTTTCTTTCTTTATTGACGTCGTGCTTACATAATGTTCTGGAATGATAGCATATCTGTAACATTTGGATAAGTGAAATCTCATCCCTTTCTCATTTTTATCGCATTTTTCCTTTATAATTCCATAGTCCCCCCTCGAGGGGAATATTAAGACTTGGAGGTATGACGACCTTCCTATAGATGTTTTTCATCTTCATCTTTGGCGTCCTTTCACATCATCAATGACCCTTACTCGCCTTGCGGTAATCCTTCTGTACCAAGGATAACAACATTCCTCACTCGCGATGGTGACACTTAGTGTAACTGGCACATACAGTCCCTTAAGCTTAACTTTGCTAATATTGCTTGCTTTAGGAAAGCGTCTCCCTGAATGACCATTCTCTGAATTCATCATGGACCTTCTTCTGTTGTCCATTCTATTATTGTCGGAATGCAATCTGAAATTCTCATGATGCTGACTATTATAAAATTACTCAATTCCTAATTCTTGTTTAGTTTATCTTGTTTACCAGTCCATACTGATTTCTATTACTCTGGGGTCTAACTTTCCCTTCTGTTAATCACGTTATAGTCGCGAACTTATTTCTCGAAATGAGGATATGACTGTATGGCCTATACTCTTTTGTTGTCTTAAGGCCCATCACCTCTTATCTCTTTCTTCATTTGACTATAGATTCTGTAACACTCTACCGTTGCCATCCATGTATCACATATCACTCAAAATGCTTCTTTATCCTTTTTCGTACTTCCCTACTAATATTTTTAATTTATCACTTTATTCTGAAAATTCGAACAAAACATTCTTTTGCTTTTAGCTTCCCTTACTCCATCCATTAGCTCTTTGAATTTCCAAATATTCTTTCTCTACTAGGGACGAGAGCCACAGTAAGCTAATATTTACCCATTCCAGGATTCCAGTGCACGTATTTGTAGTACTCATATATTTGTAATATACTTCGTAAATGTCAACTAACACAAACCATCCATCCATCATTTTGGGTTACTCTAACCCCAGTCGGATCCTGCTATCCTGTCCTTCTCTTAAACTGTATTCGTTAGCTCCCATAGGGAATGACTGAGATATGTGTGGCCGATTGAACGTACGTTTACGTTCTATTATTGTTGAAGGTAATTCAAAATGCTTATATCTCCCTTCCTGAATGGTAAATAATGATAATATTTATTAACTAGGTACCTCGTACCCTTCTTCATCTTGCTTCTTTTACTTACTGCAACTCGTGTCTAACTTCCGATTCCGTTATACCTTTTTACCAAGAGTGGATAAATATTCTTCCCTAAAATTTCCTTATCAAGAACCGTACACCTTTTAGTACACGCATGATCTGCTGAAGACCTCTCATTTACTCATCATAAGCAAGATGCAAAATTGAATTCCTCTAACTCAACACTTCCACATCTATATCTCTTATCGATCGTCTTTCTGAACGTAGGCATCGTCTTATTACGAAAAAATAGAAGTTCGGAATTTCAATTCTTATAAGTGAGCTCTTTCACACAATCAAGAGTTAGAAGAGAGAGTGATAGTCCTAAATGGCCTATAGCCTCCTGCTTATAAGTGTGGTGCACGACACACCCATAAACAAAACTCTACTAGACACGGATTGTAGACTCCCTAGGACAGAACTGCTCTGATACCACTTTTGTGATGCCCCAAGCCTGGGGGCGAAACCGGCACCCGATGCCTCATCTATCCTTGCGTACCAACTTGTGACTCAGGAATTCTGGACATATAATTTCATACTTTGGCCAGGGGCCACATTGCAAGACAATTTGCGAAGCAAAATGTAAAACTAAATAGAGACTAATGCTGACTAAATGTCAACATAAATATGGGCCGGCAAGACCCTCATAACTACTACAACTGACAAGCCAACAAAATATACGTACAGGACCTACAAGCCCAACATACTGCACTAACTGACAGGATATGTCTACAAGCCTCTGCTGATGGATGTACTACGATCGGAACAGGGCCCCGACCTACCCATAACCGTTCTACATATATACACAAGATGTACACAACACTTCTAGATCCGGCAACTCCGAAGGACGGGGAACTTACCGATAAAGCTGAACTCGAGCAACACCTGCTGAGTGGGTCTACCCTTATGTCTGTCTGAACCTGCACACATGAAATGCAGTGCCCCCAAAAAAGGTGCGTCAGTACGAAATAATATACCGAGTATGTAAGGCACTATACTGAAAGTTGAAACTGAACTGATAATATAATAACAGAAAGAAACTAGAAGTCAATGATAATATGAAGATATGCTTACCTGCTGATAATGGCTCAACTCTCTCAATATAGTAAGTAAAATAGTTGTCCAGCCTTATAAGGCTCGGTATATATATAACTATTCTGCCGTAGTAGGCTCGCTCATTGGCGCTCGACCATACTAGGCTCTGTATCTCGTCCAACTGGGATCGCTCATAGGAGCTCGGCCATACTAGGCTCTGTATCTCGGCCATCTGGGCTCGCTCATAGGCGCTCGGCCACAGTAGGCTCGGTATATAACTTACCATCTGATCAGAGGTTTCCCAATAGGGGCCTGTCCATCCATTTTAGCTCGATAGTAATGAAAATACTGTAATATTGTATATATAGGCTCTCTTCTCTCTTGACTGTAAGAAGAAAATACTCAATTAAATATGAAGTCCCGATAAGGAGAATACTGTAATTTATGAGACTAGGATAATGTATATAAATTTGGGAGTATGAACTTCTCTTTATGCCTCGTTATCAAATACATGTAATTACGAGACATGCCAAAATGAAGGAAGGGCTTAGCCTTAACATACCTAAACCGATTCACTTGACAATTCCTTTAACATCCGTTGATTACGACAACACGTAACGGCAGATCGAAGTAGGAGAAAATCCGTCACTTTCCTTAGTTCTAATTCACGCTTCTTGTGAATTAGACTTGAAGATTGTAAATTGATCATTCTTGTATGAAATTACATCATACTCTTTCTTTGTGAAATAATCATGTTCTTGTATGAAATTAGTTAAATTTAAGAAGTCTTACCTTAGTGGGTGTGGGCCCCACTAGGTGATGACTTAGCAAAGAACCCCTCCAAAATTTGACACCTTTTTTTGTGTGAGTTAATACTCATCAACAAGGCCCCTTTGGGAAGCCACGTTTGGGGGGGGGGTAGACTTATTCAAATATTATAATTAATTAGCTAATCTCCCACCAAAAATTATTAATTACCCAATCATTCACATAATTAAGAATTATCTCAACTTACTTAAATTATTACTTACTTTTAACACACTTTATACACCTTACTATCATGGCCATGTGATATCTTGTATGGTACTAGTCCATATATATCGGGTATTTTAGCTCGGCTGTATTTTATTCCAAAATGCCGAACTTCGATGAAATTCATTTCTTCAATTTGCTTACCCTCTCACCTTCACGAATTTACTTATTACTTGTTTGAAATATCCTAAACTGCTTATAAGCTTAAAATAATCTCATTCCCGAACTTACGTCGATTAACTTAGGATGAAACTGTAACGTACGACAAATGCGGGATGTAATATCTTATTTTCGAGATTTCATCAATTTACTTATGGATTACTTTCACGTATAAAAACATGGGTTGTAACAGATATACTAAGGATGAGGCTGGTAAAAGGAACCTGAATCTACATACGAAAAACATATGCAGGAAAGGCGTGAGTACACCACAGCTGTAGCCAATAAGTGCCAAGCCTAACCTCGGTCGAGTAGTGACGAGGTCAGGTCAAGGCCCTACTGGTATATAATAAATAAGCAGGAGAGTATAACAACATAATAAGAGACTGGAATTTAAAAAAGGAGAATATACCATAGTAGCAACGCAGAACACAGGGATAAACAGTAGGGGATCTCCCGAGATACCGTCTTGTAGTCCCAAAATAAAAGTGTAAGGAGATCTCCCGAGGTACCGCCTTACAGTCTCAAAAGTAAATATGCAGGGAGAACTCCTGAGGAACTGCCTCGTAGTCTCAAAAGTAAATATACATGGGGGATCTCCCGGGATACCGTCCCGTAGTCCCAAAGTAAATACGCAGCTCAAACAAGTGAATATAACAGTTACAGCAAGAAACCTATAATTTAGACTAAGTACTAAGTACAAGTCAAGAAAGAAGCGGGATTTATTAAACATGCCGCAAAGAGTTTAAATAGGAATTAGGATACGTAGACATGTTATTCTAGGCTAACAGGATAACTACACATACTAGTATACTCAGATAAGATGAAAACATGCTATTACTCGGTAAAAATTAGGTTTTTCCACAAATAGCCCGTATACGCACTCATCACCTCGCGTACATGGCGCTCACATATCATAACAACACCAAATCCTAAGGGGATTGTCCCCACACAAGGTTAGGCTAGCCGCCTACCTCGAACCAAGCTCAATCTATCGGTAACAATGCCTTTTCCATGAATATCTGGCTCTGAATGGCCCAAATCTAACCAAAATCAATTATATACCATAAATACAACTTTAAGAAATTAATCTAATTAATGAAATCTAAGGTAAAGCAAAAAATTAGAAAATCACTCCAAAAGTCTCCCCGGGCCCACGTCTCGGAATGGGTAAAAGTCACAAAATATGAACACCCATTCACTCATGAGTTCACTCAAACCCAAATTACTCATATCCGATACCAAAATCTCGATCAAAATCCCAAAATTTAGCCTAAGAACTTCTCTCAACGCTTCCCCACATTTTCAGCCACAAATCTGAAATTAAATGGAGAAGACAACTATAGATTAATGGAATACAACCAAAATGAGTTAGGAATCATTACCTCAAAGCTTCCTCTGAAAATCCCTCTACAAATTGCCAATTCCCGAGATCTCAAGTCCAAAAATAAAGAATGAATTCAAACCCTCGCGCTTAGCCCTTTTTCTGGCAGAGGTCTCGCTTCTGCGAGCATTCAACCGCATCTGCGGTACCACACCTTCGGAAATACCATCACAGGTGTGAAAATCACTTAAGGGGAACTTGGTCCGCATCTGCGAATAATGGTTGCATCTGCGGGACCCGTACCTGCGCTCCTCTTCCGCTTCTGCGGATCTATCGCCGCACCTGCGACCCCAACTTGACAGAGCCAAAACCGCTTCTGTGGCTCCATGGCCACTTATTCGGTGCCCCACCTACGGCCCAAAGTGTTCAGGTGCGATTACACCAGGTGCAGTAGCTTCAGCAATTGCATAAGTCCCAAACTGGACCCGTTAAGCATTCGAAACACAACCGAGCCCCTCGAGACCTCAACAAAATATACCAACTAGTACTAAAATACCATACAGACTTAGTCGAGCCCTCATACTATATCATACAATGCTAAAATCACTTATCATCATCCAATTCAAACTTAAAGATCTTGAAACTTTCGAATTCGACAACCGATGCCGAAACCTACCAAACCACGTCCGATTGACTCCAAATTTTGCACACATTGCATTTCAACCCTACAGACATACTCCAACTTCCGAAATTGGGATCCGATCCCGATATCAAAAATTCCTCTAGCGGTCAAAATCTCCAAAACTTCGACTTTTTCCATTTCAGGCCTAAGTCCATAATCACCTAACGGAGCTAACAGAACCGACAAAACTCCATTTTGGAGTCGTCTTCACATAGTTCCAACTACGGCCCAAATCCTAAGGCTTAAGCTTCCGTTTAGGGACTAAGTGTCACAAAACACTCCAAAAATCAAAACAAAACCTTTCGACAAGTCACAATACCAGAAATAGATACGCGAAAAATAGTTAATAGGGGATTGAGGCTATAACTCTCAAGCTGACCGGCTGGGTCATCACAACCCGGATAGCCTAATATTTATTCGGGTCATCAAAATGACCTAAGGAACCATAGTCACCTCCGTGTCATGATTGTTCCTTGTTTTTGGCATTTTACGGTCATAAAACTGAAATCCTGCACGATTACAAGATTCGCATGCCTTACACATGGGCCCGAGCCACCGGACCCGGATTGCCTAAAAGTATTTTGTGCCATAAAAAATATCCTAAGGAAATATAGTCACTGCCTCGCCATGACCGTTCCTCATTATTTGGCATTTTATGACTGTAAAAGTAGAATTTCGCCCGATTGTTGATTATCTTGTCCTATAGACTACGCCTCTTGCATGGGCTCGGGTCACCTAAATAATTTTTGGGCCATCAAAAATGACCTAAGGATACATAGTCACCACCTCGCCATGACCGTTAATTGTTATTTGGCATTGTACGGTCATATAAGTAGAATTTCACCCGATTACCAAATATTTGTCTGCTATAGCCCATGACTTCCATTTGGACTCGGGCCCCCAGAGGCAGAGGCGGTGGCGATGGTGGTGGAAGAGGTGAGTGATGGTCATTGGTGGTTGGTAGTGGTTGGTGGCAGTGTACGACATGTCATGTTTTATCCCCGCTGTAACCCAACCGACACATTTTTGCTTATCACTTCCCAATTATTGGATAATGTACCTTCATAATTCCATAGGAAAGGATGTGGCGGTGGTGATGGGATGGTGGACATGGTTGTGGAAGAGGAGGCGACCAAAGTGGTGGCCGCGACGACAGTTATGACGGGGGTTGATGTGGGTGCCATGCACCTTTGCAACTATGCTTTTCAACTTATACCAATAAAATGCGAAATAATAATTAAGATTAGATGGGGATTTCATCAAGGTTTGAGCCCTTGTCGTTAAGGTACAACAATACCCAAAATTTTAAGGCTTAAGCAATGAGCCAGATTACAACTTAATATAATTTATGCACTTTTTAATATAGATATTAATCACAAATGATATTTGCTTCATTTTTTGAAATTGCAACTCTTACATTGAAATTGATATACATAACCACAATACCGTAAATATTTCAACTTGGAACTCATTTTCTTCATAATATTTCTATAAGAGTGAACTAAAATGTTGCACCAATTTTGGTGGAAATGCAAATTGAATGGGCTATTTTTCTCAAAATTGCTTTGGCTATCTGGATAGATCTCGAAACTATACCTGAAAACAAAAATAAATCACGCCAATCCGACAATCGAGCGCAAAATTATTATCGTTTAATGTTTTAATTATTCATAAATAATTTTCTACGCTTCTGCTATCTAGTTTTGTATAAAATTGCGGTGTTACTATATCAATTTCGACCAAAATTAATAATATAAAAAAAATATTATGATACTTCAACCTCGTGTTGACCTCTGATTATGTATCATATTATTGTATTGTTAGATGATTATATATGATTTACTGTAAATATTGTAAATAGTTGAGTTGGGATGCAAAATCTATATAATCCTTGTTGGTAATCTGTGTTTGAAATCAGAAAATCAGAGGAAAAGGAAACACAAGTTCAATAAATAAATCATACAAGAATTTCGATCCCACTCACTGTTGCCCAAGATTATGGAATACTTCCTCCCATGATAGAATGAAAAAATATTCTATAATACTGGCAATTGAAATTACAGAATTTCACCGAACTTAACAAACTGAGCAAATCAAACTTGACGCTATATTTATTTGGAAAAACACTATATATATCTGAAAACATAATGCAACAATGTAGAAAAGAGGGGAGAAGTTTTCAAATATTTCATCACTGAAAAATGAGGCTAAGCCCCTAAATTTATAGACAATGAAAAGGGTGATATAAAGAGGTGCAATTCAAAAGGTGACTCTTCCATTTCCCATTCACGAAACCTAACAATCCCCCACATGAATTGGGAATGGCAATATGTTTAAAGAATATGCAAAAACATTGTGTGATTTGCAAGTAAGGATTAATCGCATCTGGATAACTAGGTTCCCCTTTGAACTTTCCGTAGTGAACATATGCCGGATATACTCGGTCAATAGGTAGATTTGCTATCTTTAAACCGTCGAGTTTTGGTGTATACCTAGACAACCATAAGTCACACAATCAACCCTTGACCATCTTTGGTTCTCACTGTTTTGTTTGAATCAGCCATGAACACCGCCCGTTTCATAAGTGCATAGAGAATTGGTCTTACAAAACTCTCCTTGAAGCGACTAACACTTCACACTTACGTAGGTTATTCCTAAACGTTTTATCCCGTAGATAAACTATTTGATATACCCCGTATCAAACGTAGAAACCATTAAAAGCCTTAATGCTTTATCCTTGGTACTGAACATTGTCTCATCACGAGAATGGACCCAAAAGAAATTTTATTTGACAATGTTGAACCGTCATTAATGACTTTGTTTGATCTCCTTGAACCTAGATCTTGGGATCTCCAGTCTTCTAGGTAGAGTTACCGCCACAATGACTTGTCCTCGGCCATAGTCCCATTCCCCTCGATGATCTTTCAACTACCTCTCTAATTAGGCCTGTAGTAAATGGATCTAAAATATTATCGCTTAACTTCACATAGTCAATTATGATAATTCCCCTAGAGAGTAATTGCCTATCATCTGATGATGACGATGAGGTATTGTTAATATTTTTCGTTTTCTTGTTGGTGACTGGGTATTCATTAGCTCTATGCCCTGTCTTTCCACATGACCAACATTTATTACCGTGTTCCCTTTTGGAACGCATTTTGAACATTCTCTTTTTAGGGATTCCTTACTTCTTTTATTTACGCCTATGGTGTCTTTTGGATTTTTCAGAAGATGTTTTATGTTATTTTGCTCTTTTAGATGGGGCAGCAATTGTTTTAAAACTAAAGTCTTGGCAGAAATTACGTAACTCTGTTTTGGATTGAAGTTTGTCCTTTTTAATAAGACTTTTAAGTTTTAGGTCTGTACATAAGTCAAGAACTATTACATTAATAAAATTGATTAAATATTTACATGTAAGGTTATTATCACGACCCAAACACCTAACCTGTCGTGATGACGCCTATCGTAGAACTAGGCAAGCCGAATCATTCCAAAACAAATTGATATTTTCATTTCAAGGATAATTTCAAGCCTATTTAGCGTAAAACCCTTCGTAAAGGAGTTCAAATCAAAACAAAAATGCGGAAAAGAAAAGCACGACATCGGGGTGTCACTAGTCATGAGCATCTACTACAATCTGTCTAACAATATCAAGACTAACTCAGTCTGGAAAATAACTAAATACAACTAAAGGAAGATAAGAGGGAGAAGAGTAGGGCTGCGATCCCTAGACAGCTACCTTGCTATCCCCGGAAAATCTACAACCGGAATAGCCAACAGCCGCTACCATGGCAAAATACGCCTAAATCTGCACAAAAGGTGCAGGGAGTAATGTGAGTACGCCAACTTAGTAAGTAATAACAATAAATAAAGACTGAGCAGTAGTGACGAGCAATAAAGCATATAAAGTTCATATCATGAAATCTCAGTAAAATACAACATGCAAAATAAGTGTTTGAAACAAATCATCTCGTTAAAACCAGTTCCAATAAAATCATTTAAAGATATTTTTCAACAATTTTCAAATAGAGGCTCAATGGAAAGGTGAGCAAAAATGATGAAATCATAAACAGCCCCTCGGGCAAAATATCACTCATATGCAGCCCCTCGGGCAAACCTCACAATCACTCATGCCTCTCGGGCATACCTCACAGTCACTCATGCCACTCGGGCATACCTCACAATCACTCGTACCACTCGGACACACCTCACAATCAATGTCACGCAGCGCCTTCCTGAAGTTCCTTGGAAGGGCGACGTAAGGCTAAGCAACCGATGTTAGTGCGGTTGATATACGCCAATTGAGGTCCTCTTGGTACGCTAGACTAGATTGTCAGTGTCGTACGAGAAAACCAATGTCGTTAGAAATTGAGCAGCGGAAAATGAGCAATTGATGATGAAAGCTGATGATTGTATTGATGATGATGAAAGCTATTAAAAGATGCAATGCGGTGTCGGGGGGAGAGACACCAGTACAGAGAATTGTCTGAATGTTTGAATACTCTGGTGCCCCTTAATAATGCTTAAAAAAAACCTAATTTACATGAGTTGACCTAAGAAAGCTGTAGAAGCACACTGAAAACGAATGAAGTAAAACTACTCTATATTTACAATGAAAAGGACTTATTCTTCTATGGAAGAAAGTCTGATGGCAGAAACTTTGTCTTGAGCGTCAGGGTCTGTGCGCGCATTGTTGTTGGCGCGTGTAGTACTATTTGGATCTTCCAGCGGCTGGGCGCTGGTGCTTGGCATTAGGTCTACGCGTGGGGCACTGACTGTGCTGGCAACGCTGTTGGCAACATGATGGTTTGTACACGCGGCATTGTCGGTGCGCGCGGCACTGATGGCATTCGCCAGCCGCTGGGTGCTGGCAATGATTATCGGTGGGGTGACAGAGGCGCATGCGCTCTTATCACTTGGCGCTGCTGAAACCACGAAGCCGACCGTGGTTCTAGGCATTGGGAGGCTTGCCAGGACGCCACAGGGAGCATCCAAGGGGTCATGGGTTGATGATGGAAAGCAGACCATGACATTCTCCCCTACCATAGTTGGTGACGTCCTCGGAGCCTTACCTGCAGGATGATTATGATTGGATAGGCTCGTAATGGTTGGGAGGTTTGTTCCCCTCGGTGTTGTGAGGTGGATTTCTGAATGATCTTATATGTATTTCGAAAATGGCCTGAGGCAGCTGACATAGAAGACTGGATGGATTTTCCACCAGGCTGGTATGTTCAGCTGGTATGTGGATTTCCCGATGCGCCTTTCAATGGAAAAAAGCCCGATGTAGCTTTGAAATAGGCGAGGATCTTGGGTCCTCTTTGCAAACAAGTTATGCCTCGGGGTTCTTACCATCACTTTGTCCCCTACTTGATGTTGGGCAGAGCGAAGGTTTTGTTCGGCATACCTCGTTGCCCTGTCTTGGGCTTTGACAAGATAGCTCTGCACTATCTTCAAAGTTTGCTCCCATTCTGTCGAGAAACTAATAGTTCGATGAGATGTTGGCATGTTTGGTGCATTCACATTCTGTGGGAGTAGCGGTTGCTATCTGGTAACAATTTCAAAAGAGCTTTTGTTTGGATGGGCGTAGTTTTGTGAATTAAAACACAACTGAGCAGCATCCAGAAGCTTCACCCAATATGTTTGTGACCCGGTTGCAAATTGGCAGAGATATTCCTCCAGCATGTCATTGAACCAGTCTATTTGATCATATGTTTGCTGATGATGATGTCTTGAGTTGTAACTCAATTTGGATCCGAGGCAACTGAAGTGTTGGGTCCAAAATTTGCTAGTGTAGCGTGGGTCGCAGTCACTAATGATATTGCTGGGCATACCCCAATGTTTGACAACATGATAGAAGAAGAGTTGAGCTGTATCTTCTGCTGATATGTTTTGTGGGGCTGCGATGAAGGTAGCATACTTGGAATATTGGTCTACTACTACCATGATGGTTGCATGATTTCCGACCTAGGGTAATCCTGTGATAAAATTCAGCGAAATTCTTTCCCAAGGTCTCTGTGGGACAGGTAGCAGCTCCAAGAGTCCCACTTGTGCTGAGTGATCTGACTTCTCCTTTTAGAATGCTTGACTAGTCTTCACACAATTAGGGGCGACATGAGTTGTTGGACGCCGATGATCTGATATTTGATTAATGATGTTGAGGGCAGCCGGAACCATAGGTTCAGGTCTGTTGGTTCCCTTCTTTGATTGCATGGCCGAGATGTTTCCAGCGGCCATCTTTATGGGTATGCACGGTATGGTACGACGTTTGGCCCCGTTGTCTCACATCATTAGGAGCATGTTGGCATACGGTACCGGGATGGTGTTTGTTTGCCTGAGGAATTCCAATCCCACTATCAGTTTGAAGTCATCGATGATATCTATGCGTAGGTCGAATATTCCTTTGAATGGGCCAAGCTTCATTGACACTTCTTTGACTATTCCACTCACTGGCTGAGATGGAGAGTTGATAGCCTTGACAAAACCCTTGCATTTTTGCACTGCTAGACCAAGGCATTGCACCTGAGTTGAGGCCAGGTAGTTGTGGCTCGCACCCATGTCTGTCAATGCCCGAATAGGTCAGCCGTTTACTTTCATGTCAACGAACATTAAGGTCCTCTTTTGTGGTGTGGGAGGCCTTTCGTCCGCCTTTCCTTTCCCTTTCTTGTCGATTGGGAATGTGTTCTTCTTGGGGTTGCCAGCACTGGTTCCCGTTAAGAAATCATGAATGGAGAACAAATGCGTTGAAGTCCCCTACTCGTCTGCGCCGACTGAGCCGTCCTGATCTGACTCATCATCGTCAACAGTTTGTTGAGATTTGATTTGTATTTTGCGGCATTGATTATTCCAATGTTTCCCGTAGCAATGACGGTATTCTGATGGGGGCTTTCTCCCCTGATTATTGTTGACTGATGCAACACTGTTGCTACTTGAGGAAAGAGTCTTAGATTTGAATGCTCCTCGATCTCCTCTATTTCTGTTGGGGCCACCATTTCTAGATTGGCTCCCATTGTATCCCCCTCGGACAGGCTGCTGGGGCCTATCCTTCTGAGTTTCTAACTGATAATCCCCAAGGCACTCTGCATCTTGAATGGCCTTGGGAATGGTATCTACCCGTTGTCTTTGCAACTCCATACGAGCATGAGGTATCAAACCTTCTATGAATGCGAACAGTTCGTCTTTGTCCCCCATATCCTGTATCTTTAGCATGAGTGCGGAGAATTCACGTACGTAGTCCTGCACTGACTTGGTATGGCAGAGTTCACGCAACTTTCTCCATGCATTGTATTCCACGTTTTTGGGGAAGCATTGTAGGCGTATGACTGCCTTCAATTCTGCCCATGTGTTGAGAGTATCTTCACCGGCCCTGATGGCTTCGTATTTGACTCGCCACCAGAGTTTTGCATCGCCTTGAAGATACATGACAGCAGTTGCTACCTTTTTGGATTCCTCCAACTATCCAACGACATCGAAGTATTGTTCGATGTCGAAGATGAAGTTTTCCACTTCTTTAGCATCCCAGGCTCCGTTGTATGGCTTGGGCTCCGGAATTTTCAGCTTTTGTGGCATGGGGGCAATGTTCATGGCACCCCTAATTTGGTTTTCTTCTCCTTTGAGCGGGCTTTGAAGGGCAGCATTGACAATATTGAGCTGGCCTGTTAAGTTGTCTATGGGTTGCTGCATGACAGTCAGTCTGTCTGCCTCTAGTTCCTGATGGGCTAAATCCTTGGCATGCTCCTGTTGGAGGTCCTCGAATTTGCCATGAATTTCGGTTGCCTCGACGGCAGCCGTTTGCCGGTCTTCCTCAAAGTCACGACTGATGTTTTCCATGTCAATTTTGGCCTACCGTATTCTGTGGTCCAGGTCGTCCAACCTTTGCACTAGGCTGGTTTTTAGATTAGGCAACGTATCCACGATGGGCCGTAATTCATCAACCGTCTGTTGAAGGATCGTGATGCGATCCCCATAATTCACCATGGTCAGAAATGATGATGATGATGGCAATAAGTTCCCTCATCTGATGTCGAGCCTAGGCTCTTATACCAACTATTACGCGGTACCTTCCTGAAGTTCCTTGGAAGGGCTACGTAAGGCTAAGCAATCAATGTCAGTGCGGTTGCTATGCGCCAACTAAGGTCCTCTCCGTACGCTAGACTAGATTGTCAATACCGTACGGGAAAACCAATGTCGTGAGAAATTGAGCAGCGGAAAATGAGTAGTTGATCATGAAACATGATGATTGTATTGATGATGATGAAAGCTATTACAAGCTTCAATGCGGTGTCGGGTGGGAGAGATACCAGTACATAGAATTGTTTGAATGGTTGAATGCTTTGGTCCCCCTTAATAATGCTTAAAAACAATAAACCAACGTTACATGGGTTGACCTAAGAAAGTTGTAGAAGCACACTGAAAATGAACGAAATAAAACTACTCTATAATTATAATGAAAAAGACTTAGTCTTCGATAGAAGCAAGTTCGATGGCAGCAACTTTGTCTTGAGCATCAGGGTCCGCGCGCGCATTGCTGTAGGCGCGCGCGACACTATTTGCATCTGCCAGCGGCTAGGCGCTGGTGCTTGGCATTGGGTCTGCGTGCGGGGCACTGTCTGTGCAGGCGGCGCTATTGGCAATATGATGGTTTGTGCGCGCGGCACTGATGGCATTCGCAAGCCACTGGGTGCTGGCACTGATTATCGGTAGGGCGACAGAGGCGCATGTGTGCTTGTTACTTGGCACTGCCGAAACCACGGGGCCGACCATGGCGCTAGGCGTTGGGAGTCTTGCCGGGATGCCACGAGGCGCATCCAAGGGGTCATGGGTCGATGATGAAAAGCAGCCCATGACATCACTCATGCCTCCCAGTCACTCAGCATTCGGCACTCGCACTCAGTTGGTACTTGCGCTCACAGGGGGTGTGTACAGACTCCGGAAGGGCTCCTTCTGCCCAAGCGCTATATCAAGTCAAATAATGGCATAAATCACTCAGGCCCTTGGTCTATATCAAACATGCTCAGTCATAAACCTCTCAAGCCACTAGGGCATTTCAGTGAAAACAGGGTATTCAACCCAAAACAACATTTATATGTATCCAAACCGAGTAATAAAAACTGAGTTATGCAGTAAACAAGTATAACCATGACTGAGTATAGATTTTCAATCGAACACAGTGAGAGGATAGTAAGAAAAGGCCCCTAAGGGTCCACACAGCACTAGCACAAGGCCCAAAACATTGCATTCAGCCTAATTTACAGAAACTCTTTCTAAAACATATAAGTATCATATAGTTTCAACAAAATATGCAACTTTACAGTTGCTATGGGACGGACTAACTTACAATCCCCAACAATGCACGCCCACACGCCTGTCACCTAGCATGTGCGTCACCTTAAAATAGTAGAATGATACAAAATCCCGGGTTTCATACCCTCAGGACTAGATTTACGATTGTTACTTACCGCAAAACGGTCAAATGACCCCGCGATTCTTTTGCCTTTTGCCTCGACCTCCAATTTCTCCGAATCTATTCACAATCAGTACAATACCATCAATATACGCTAATGGAATTAATTCTACAAGAAAAACTATCAAATTAGACCAAAATCCCGAGATCGGCTCAATCCCGGGCCCCGGGCCCACGTCTCGAAGTCCGACAAAATTTACATAACTAGAAATCCCTTTCACTCACGAGTCCAACCATACTAGTTTCACTCAAATCCGACTTCGAATCGATATTCAAATCCCAAAAATCCATTTTATGAGGTTTCTAGTTTCCCCCAAATTTCCACCTCAAATTCCTAATCAGATGATGGATTCATTGACATATTCATATATTCACCCTGGCGAAGCCTCTCAAACTGTCTGCGCAGCTCCTCTCTGCAGGAGAAAGGCATGAACTTCTCCAAAAAGACCATGGAGAACTGCTACCAACTAAGAAGTGTTGCGCCAACAGGCCTTCGCCTCTCGTGCAGCCCCGGAAAACTGAAAAGTAGTGAAAGAGACCCCACAAGTCTCCAGAATACCAGCAGTACGGAGTATCCTCTAACACCTATCCAAGAAGTCCTCAGCATCTTCTCTCTATGTGTTACTAAAAGGTAGCGGCTGAAGTCTCCCAAACCTCTCCAACCTACGCTGATCATCCTCAGGCATAGCAGGAACCACATAATCCTATGCAGCTGCAACCGACTGGGCTGGTGGTGCCCCCGGTGTGTGGAGTCCCTAAACAACCTGCTCGGTTGTGCGACCGACGAGAGTCTGAGTGCCTGTGCCTCCCCCGGCCTCAGAAGTGGCTGCGGCCGTCGAGATAGAGACCGGCTAATCAAGGTCGGTACACGCTTTACGAATCTAGCTAGGGCCTCCTGAAGGCCTGGAATCACAATAGGCACAGGTGGTGCCTGAGTTGGTGCATCAACAACTGGAATCTGGTCCTGATCTGGGGCAACTGGTAGATCTACAAGTACTGCCCCAGCTTAGGTGCGGGCTATACCTCTGCCCCTACCACGGCCTCTACCGCGGCCTCGGTCTCTCACGGCCCTGGCTTGTGGTACTGGCCGGTAGTATGAGTCCTCACCATTTGTGCGAGAATGAAAAAATAGATGTTAAATTACTAGAATCAACAGATTCGCACGACAACAATTCAAGAATGTGGGGTTTCCTAAGGGTTCTGTAGCCTCTCGAAGATAAGTACAGACGTCTCCATACCGATCCGCAAGACTCAACTAAACCCGCCCATGACTCATGAGACCTATGTAACCTAGGCTCTGATACCAATCTGTCATGACCCAAAATCCTAACCTGTCATGATGGCGCCTATCGTGGAACTAGGCAAGCCGACTCATTCCAAAACAAACCGATATTTTCATTTCAAGGATAATTTCAAGCCTATTTAGCGTAAAAACCTTTGTAAAGGAGTTCAAATCAAAACACAAATGTGGAAAAGAAAAATAATGACATCGAGGTGTCACTAGTCAAGAGCATCTACTACAATCTGTCTAACAATATCAAGACTAACTCAGCCTAGAAAATAGCTAAATACAACTAAAGGAAGATAAGAGGGAGAAGAGCAGGGCTGCGATTGCCAGGTAACTACCATGCTATCCCCGGAAAATCTACTACAGGAATAGTCAACAACCGCTACTGTGTCCAAATACACCTGAATCTGCACAAAAAGGTGTAGGGAGTAATGTGAGTACGCCAACTCTGTAAGTAACAAATATAAATCATGACTGCGCAGTAGTGACGAGCAATAAAGCATATAAAGTTCATAGCATGAAATATCAGTAAAATACAACATGCAAAATCAGTGTTCGAATCAAATCATCTCGTTTAAACAAAGTTCTAGTAAAGTCATTTAAAGATATTTTTCAACAATTTTCAAACATAGGCTCAATGGAAAGGTGAGTAAAAATGATGAAATCATTAATAGCCCCTCGGGCAAAACATCACTCATATACAGCCCCTCGGGCAAACCTCACAGTCAATCATGCCTCTTGGGCATACCTCACAGTCACTCATGCCACTCGGGCATACCTCACAATCACTCGTGCCACTCGGGCATACCTCACAATCACTCATGCCTCCCAGTCACTCAGCACTCAGCACTCACACTCAATAAGTACCTACGCTTACTGGGGGTGTGTACAGACTCTGGAGGGACTCCTTCAGCCCAAGCGCTATATCAAGCCAAATCATGGCATAAATCACTCAGGCCCTCGGCCTATATCATACATTCTGTGGTGTGCAGCCCGATCCCATAAATATCCTCACAAATCAGGCCCTCGGCCTCACTCAGTCATAAACCTCTCGAGCCACTCGGGCATTTCAGTGAAAACAGGGTATTCAACCCAAAAACAATATTTATGCATCAAAACCGAGTAATAAAAACTGAGTTATGCAGTAAATAGGTATAACCATGGCTGAGTATAGNGAAAACAAAATGTATATGCATCAAAACCGAGTAATAAAAACTGAGTTATGCAGTAAACAGGTATAACCATGACTGAGTATATATTTTCAATCGAAAACAGTGAGAGGATAGTAAGAAAAGGCCCCTAAGAGTCCACTGTCACGACCCAAATTAACCCTCCGTAAGGTGTCGTGATGACACCTAGTCTTTATGACTAGGTAAGCCTAATATTACGAAAAATGTAAAGAAAAAACTACATTTTAAAAATAAATAGCATTTTGTGAATAACCAAAAGAAGTACCACTCGGCATATACAAAATAATTTCACAAGACCCGGAATATCACTAAGTCACAAGCTACTATAATCTATGTAGCTCTATACAAAAGTCTGAAGATAATAAAGAAAGTCTCTAGGCAAGGGAGTAGAGGGGGACTCCGAGGATCTGCGGATGCAAGCAAAAATACCTTGAAGTCTCCTAGAATCAGCAGCACACACTAACCCCGAGGCTGATAGCTCACACCTGGATCTACACACGAAAACATGTGCAGGAAAGGGCATGAGTACACCACAATGATACCCAGTAAATGCCAAGCCAAACCTCGATCGACTTGTGACGAGGTCAGGTCAAGGACCTAGTGGAATAAATATAATAAATTAAGCAGTAAAAGATATAAGTAAGTTTTACGGTAAAAAGTTAAAGAAAATTCTCAGAAATTTAACAGTCAAGGGACCCTCGGCTAAGAACAAGGTAAACATAATGTGGAATCTCCCGGGATACGGTCCCGCAGTTCCGAATGAATATGCAGTACAAGGGGATCTCCCAGAATACATCCGTTGTCCCAAAGTAAATATGCAGTGCTGGGGGGATCTCCCGGAATACGCCCGTAGTCCCAATTTAAATATGCAAGACAGGGGGATCTCCCGGAATACGTCCGTAGTCCCAATTTAAATATGCAAGACAGGGGGATCTCCCGGAATACGTCCGTAGTCCCAATTTAATTATGCAATGCAAGATGAAATGGTAGATATGGAATCGAGTTATACAACTTATACTGAAAACAGATAAGGAGAGTAGGGACTTAACTAAGCATGGAACACAGAATGTCAAATAGGTAGTTAAGACACGTAACCATGCTTCTCTAATCTAAGCTAAACAATTAAACGTATTAGTGCAATTTAATAAGGGAAAAGCAGTTTATGCTTTAGAAGGAAAAACGGGATTTTTGCAATAATAGCCTGTGTACGTACTCGTCACCTCACGTACACGGCGCCCACACATCAATTAATATCAAGCATCCTTAGGGGGAAAGTCCCCAACACAAGGTTACGCAAGCCACTTACCTCAACCACTCAAATCTATTTGATATCACATTTTTGCCACGTGTATCCGACTCCAAATGGCCCGAATCTATTCAAATTAATTGCATAATGTGAATATAACTACAAGTAACTAATTTAACTAATTAATTCGAAGCTAAAGCGTGCAATTAGGAAAATGTCACCCCTGGCCCATGTCTCAGAATCGGGTACATATTACAAATTATGAATTCCCATTCACTCATGAGTTCACTCGAACAACAATCATCTAAATCTGACGTGAAATTCCCACTAAAATCTCAGATTTTCAATTGGGGAACCTTTTCCCCCATTTCCAAACTTCTACCCTCAAATTCCTTAATTAGACGAGGAAAACAACAATAGATTAATGTATTATGATCAAAATAGAGTTAGAATTAGTTACCCAATAGTTCTACTTCAAAAGCTCTCGAGAAATCGTCTCCTACCGAGCTCTAAATCAAATTTTGTGTTATGAAATCTCAAACCCTCGAAATCCCCTTTTTTGCCCAGCGATATCCGGATCTACGCTCATGGGGCCGCATCTGCGGTCCCGCACCTGCAGAAAAAATCATCCAGGTACGAAGGTCACTTATCCGGGCTAGGGCCGCATCTGCGAGCATTATCGCTCATGCGGATACCGCACATGCGGTCCAAACGGCGCATCTGCGCATTTCATTAAAGTAGCCAGGCTGCGCACATGCGCCCACACTTTGCACCTTCGGGCTCGCAGGTGATGTCAAACTTGTGCACCTGCGCTCCATCACCAGCACCACCAATTCCACATCTACGCACTCCCTCCGCACCTGCGGTTCTCGTACCTGCAGCCTCCTTTCCGCAGGTGCGAAACACTAGAACGAGCAAAGGCACCAGATTTTCCTAAGTCCAATTTCATTCAGTTAAGCATATGAAACACACCCGAGGCCACCTGGACCTCAACCAAACCTACCAACACTTCCTAAAACATCATTCAAACTTAGTCGAGCCTTCAAACCACATCGAACAACACCAAATACATGCATTAAGCACGGATTCCAGTCTAAGAACTTAGAATTTTTCAAATTCTACAAACGATGTCGAACCACGTTAACTCTAGTCCGAATGACCTCAGAATTTACACACATCTCACAAATGACACTACGAACCTACAGCCACTTTTGGAAATCCAATCCGAGCTAGATATCAAAAATTTCACTATCGGCCAAAATCGCTAAAAAACTAACTTTCGCCAATTCAAGCCTAAATCTACTACAAGTCTCCAAAACACATTTCGGATGCTATATTAAGCTCCAAATCACTCAACGGAGCTAACGGAGTCGACGAAATTCCATTCCTGATCCGGCTTCGCACAGTTCCAACTACGGTCCAAATTTTAAGGCTTAAACTCACAATTAGGGACTATGTGTCCCAAAACTCCCCGAATTCCATATCCATTCACTCTGGCAAATCCCAAAAGCAGAAACAAATGTTGGGAAAGCAGATATTAGGGGATCGGGGCTCAAATTCTCAAAGCGACCGGCCGGGTTGTTACATGATCCACCTCTTAAAACAATTGTTCATCCTCGAACGAGTATAAAGACATACTTGAAACTATGAAAAGATGAGGGTACTGGCTGCGCTATCCTGTTCGGTCTCCCAAGACACCTCCTCAACTGACTGACCCCTCCACTGGATCTTTACTGAAGCAATATTCTTAGACCTAAGTTTTCTGACCTACATGTCCTAAATGGCTACTGGCTCATCAACATAAGATAGATCTTGTCCAACTAGACTGAGCTGAAATCTAATACATGAGTCGGATCACCGTGATACTTCTGGAGCATAGACATGGGGAATACCGGGTGAACTCCTACTAGGCTGGGAGGAAAGACAAGCTCATAAGCAACCTCCCCAACTCTCCGCAATATCGCAAAAGGACCAATGAACCTCCGGCTCAGTTTTCCCTTCTTCCCGAATCTCATGACGCCCTTCATAGGCGATACCCGAAGCAAGACCCACTCACCAATCATAAATGCCAAATCACAAACCTTCTGGTCCGCATAACTCTTCTGCCTGGACTGGGTTATACGAAGTGTCTCCTAAATCACCTTCACCTTATCCAGGGCATCCTAGACCAAATATGTACCCACCAATCGGGCCTCGCCCGGCTCAAACCATCCCACTGGGGATCGGTATCGCCTACCATACAAAGCCTCATATAGTGCGATCTGAATGCTGGACTGGTAACTATTGTTGTACGCAAACTATGTAAGTGGAAAGTATTATTCCTATGAACCTCCGAACTCCATCACACACGCACAGAGCATATACTCAAGCATCTGAATCGTACACTCGGACTTCCCATCCGTCTGAGGGTGAAAAGTTGTGCTCAGCTCCACCCTAGTACCCAACTCCTGTTGTACGACTCTCCAAAACCGTGATGTGAATTGTGTACCTCTGTCTGAAGTGATAGATACCGGAATACCATGAAGGCAGACAATCTTTTTGATATAAAGCTCAGCCAACCTCTCCAAAATATAAGTGGTCAACACTGGAATAAAATGATCTGACTTGGTCAGCCGATCCACGATCACCCAAATAGCATCGAACTTTATCAAAGCCCATGGAAGTCTAACTACAAAGTCCATAGTGATCCGCTCCCACTTCCACTCTAGGATCTCTAGCCTCTGAAGTAATCTACCCGGCCTCTGGTGCTCATATTTGACCTGCTGATAGTTGAGACACTTGGACACAAACCCAACTATATCATTCTTCATCCTCTTCCATCAATAGTGATTTTCAAATCCTGGTACATCTTCGCAACACTGGGATAAATGGAGTATCGTGAGTTGTGGGCCTCCTCGAGAATCAACTTTCGAAGCCCATCTACATTAGGCACACATATTTGTCTCTGCATCCTCATCACACCGTCATTACCAAATAATCACATATCTGGCATCACCTCGCCAAACCTTGTCCTGAAGAACTAGAAGATGAGGATCATCACACTGGCGCTCCCTGATACAGTCATAAAGAGAAGACCGAGCAACCACACAAGCTAATACCCGGTTAGGCTCTGAAATATCCAATCTCACGAGTTGGCTGGCTAAGGCCTGAACATCTAAGGCTAAGGGTCTCTCAGCTGCCGGAAGATATACCAAACTCCCTAAACTCTCTGCCCGGTGACTCAAGGCGTCGGCCACTACATTGGCCTTCCTTGGGTGGTGCAATAGAGTGATATCATAGTCTTTAAGTAGCTTCAACCACCTTCGCTGATGCAAATTAATGTCCTTCTGCCTGAACAAGTGCTGCAAACTCCGATGATCAGTGTAAATCTCACAAGGACCTCTGTACAAATAATGCATCCAAATCTTCAAGGCATGAACAATAGCTGCTAGCTCAAGGTCGTGGATAAGATAGTTCTTTTCATGCACCATCAGTTGTCTGGATGCATAGGCAATTACCCTACGGTCCTGCATCAACACCGCGCCGAGGCCAACTCGTGACGCATCAAAATAAACTGTATAAGACCCCAAACCTAAAGGCAATACCAATACTCGGGCTGTAGTCAAAGCTGTCTTGAGCTTCTGAAAGCTCTCCTCACACTCCTCTGTCCACCTAAACGGAGCACCCTTCTGGGTCAGCCTGGTCATAGGTGATGCAATAGATAAGAAACCCTCTATAAATCGGCGGTAGTACCCCGCCAAACTAAGAAAACTCCGGATGTCTGTAGCTGAGAATGGTCTGGGCCAACTCTGCACTGCTTCAATCTTCTTCAGATCCACCTAGATTCCCTCACTCGATACTATATGACCCAAGAATGCCGCTGAGTCTAGTCAAAACTCACACTTTGAAAATTTTGCATATAACTTCTTTTCTCTCAAGGTCTGAAGTGCAGTCCTTAGGTGTTGCTCATGATCCTCCCGACTCCATGAGTATACCAGAATGACATCAATAAATACAATGATGAATGAGTCAAGATAAGGCCAGAACACACTGTGTATCAAGTGCATAAAAGCTGCTGGGCATTGGTCAGCCCAAAAGACATAACAAGAGACTCAGAGTGACCATATCTAGTCCTAAAAGCAGTCTTCAGGATATCCGGCTCCCAAATCTTCAACTAATGATAACCTGAACGTAAGTCAATCTTGGAAAACAATCTGGCACCGTGTAACTGATCAAATAAGTCATCAATACGTGGCAATGAATACCTATGTTTCACTGTGACTTTGTTCAACTGGTGCTAATCAATACACATCCGCATAGAACCATCCTTCTTCTTCACAAATAAGATCGGAGCACCCCAAGGTGATATACTGGGTCTGATGAAACCCTTATGAAGAAACTCCTGCAACTGCTCCTCCAGCTCCTTCAACTCGGGAGGAGCCATACGGTAAGGAGGAATAGATATGGAATGAGTGACCGGCAACAAATCAATGCTAAAATCAATATCTCTAACGGGAGGCATACCCGAAAGATGAGCTGGACACATCAGGGAAGTCCCTCACTACTAGGATTGACTCAACTGTAGGGGTATCAATACAGACATCTCTCACATATGCCAAATACGCATGCAACCCCTTCTCAACCATTTGCTGAGCCTTAAGAAATGAAATGACCCTGCGGGGAGTATACTCTAAGGTACCTCTCCATTCTAATCTCGACAAGCCTGGCATAGCGAGAATCATGGTCTTAACGTGACAATGATAAATAGCATAATGGGGTGACAACCAGTCCATGTCCAAGATAACATCAAAATCTACCATATTGAGTAATAACAAATTGGTTCTGGTCTAAATACCACTAGGAGTAATCAACACGACCGATATACGCGGTCTAAAATGAGAGAATCTCCCATAGGAGTAGATACATAAACAGGGGAACTCAAAGAATCCCAAGATATCCCCAAATGTGGAGCAAAATAAGAAGACACATATGCATACGTAGAGCCTGGGCCAAATAATACTGATGCATCTTTATGACAGACATGGACGATTCCTATGATAACTAAATCTGAAGCGATGGCCTCTGAACGGGCTGGAAGGGCATAGTACATGGCCTGGCCTCCCGTTCTAGGGTGACCTCTACCTCCCCGACCTCTGCCTCGAGCTGCCTGAGAAGATTGAGTGGCAGCTGGGGCTAGAAGAATGGCCGGAGGACCCGGTGGAGCACGTGGAGGCTGATAGGTCTGTGGAGGTGCACCCTTCCTGGCTTTGGGGCAATCTCTAACCATGTGATGAGTGTCACCTCACTCAAACAAAAACCCCTCGGAGGACGCGGTGGCTGAGACTGACTCGGACCTGGCCTGCTAGACTGGCCGGTAATAGCACCTTGAGTATGAGGCATACTGGATACTGGCAGTGCATAATAGGTCTCCAGAGGTCTAAGAGGAGCTGGAACACTACTGGCTGCTGGAAGAGCTGAATGAACATGGAGACTCACAAAACCCTTACCATAGCGTGCTGCTGGTGCACGAGCTCCTGAATAATGACCAGTCTCTCGAGACCTCTTAGCCTCTCTCTCCTTTCTATCCCGGGCAAACATACCATCCACTCTCCTAGCAATGCTCACTGCCTGCTGATAGGTGATGTCCATATCCAACTCCCTGGCCATACTGGTCTGAATACTGGGGTGGAGTCCCTCAATGAAGTGATGAACCCTCTCTCTAACTGTAGCAACCAGGGCCGGTGCATGGCGACCTAACTCACTGAAATAGAATGCATACTACGACACAGTCATAGCACCCTGACGCAGCTACTCAAACTCTACGTGCCAAGCATTCCTGAGGCTCAGAGAAACATACTCATGCAAGAACATCTCTGAAAACTGAGTCCAAGTGAGTGAGGTTGCCTCGTCCGTATTACTCAGCTCACAGGCATGCCACCACTGATATGTTTGTCCCCTCAGCTGCAAAGTGGTGAAAGAAAATCCATTCGTCTCCACAATGCCCATTGCGCGGAGAATACAATGCCACTCCTCAAGAAAACCCAGAGCATCATCTGAAGCTAGTACACCAAAAGTAGGTGGGTGGTACTTCTTGTACCTCTCAAGTATGAGTTGCTCTGCCTCAGAAGCAGCCACCCCGGTCTCATGCTGAACCGAAGCCACTAGGGGGCATAGGAATATACTATAGGGCCTAATCAACCTGGAACCTCTGCTCAGGAGTGGGGGTTGTGCCCCTTCCCCGACCTCAGATGTAGCCGGAGCTATCGAAATTAGTCCAGCCTGAGCCAGAGTGCTGAACATGCTCATGAACTGAGCTAAAGTCTCCTGGGGGACTGGAGTAGCAATAGGGATCTCTGGTGCTGGCCCTCCAGCTAGAGCTGCTGGGGGCTCCTCTGACGCAACTCTCACAGGTGCTCGGGCTGCACCGCGTGGTCGTACTCTACCCCGACTCCGACCCCGACCCCGACCCCGGCCTCTAGAGGCTTTGGCAGGGGGCTCGGGTGCCTGATCGTCGGTCCTCCCAGTACGGGTCATCACTATCTGTGAGAAATAATAGAATAGAGTTTTAGAATTTTTGATGTCAATAACTCGCACGACAAGGAAATTAAAGAAATATGATTGTTCTTAACAGTTACATAGCCTCCTGAAGATAAGTACGGACGTCTCCGCAATGATCCGCGAGATTCTAATAAACCGGCTTGTGACTCCTAACTTCTATGAACCTAGTGCTCTGTTACTAACTTTTTACGGCCCAAATTAACCCTCCGTAAGGTGTCGTGATGGCACCTAGTCTTTACAACTAGGTAAGCCTAATATTGCGAAAAATGTAAAGAAAACACAACATTTTAAAAATAAACAGCATATTGTGAATAACCAAAAGTAGTACCACTCGGCATATACAAAATAATTTCCCAAGACTAGGAATATCACTAAGTCACAAGCTGATATAATCTATATAGCTCTATACAAAAGTCTGAAGATAATACAGAAAGTCTCTAGGCGAGGGAGTAGAAGGGGACTCCGAGGATCTGCGGACGCAAGCAGATATACCTTGAAGTCTCTTAGAATCTGCAGCACACACTAACCCCGAGGATGATAGCTCGTACCTGGATATGCACACGAAAACATGTGCAGGAAAGGGCATGAGTACACTACAATGGTACCCAGTAAGTGCCAAGCCTAACCTCGCTCGAGTAGTGACGAGGTCAGATCAAGGCCCTACTGAAGTAAATATAATAAATTAAACAGTAAAAGATATAAGTAAGTTTTACGGTAAACAGATAAAGAAAATTCTCAAAACTTTAACAATCAAGGGAACCCTCCACTCAGAACAAGGTAAACACAATGTGGAATCTCCCGGGATACCATCCCGTAGTTCCGAATGAATATGCAGTACATGGAGATCTCCCGGAATACATCTGTAGTCCCAAAGTAAATATGCAGTGCTGGAGGATCTCCTGGAATACGTCCGTAGTCCCAAAGTAAATATGCAGTGCTGGAGGATCTCCTGGAATACGTCCGTAGTCCCAATGTAAATATGCAAGACAAGTTGGATCTCCCGGAATAAATCTGTAGTCCCAATTTAAATATGCAAGACAGGGGGATCTGCCAGAATACGTCCATAGTCCCAATTTAAATATACAATGCAAGATAAAATGACAAATATGTCATCGAGTTATACAGTTTACACTGAACAAAGATAAGGAAAGTAGGGACTTAACATGCTTCTCTAATCTAAGCTAAATAATTAAACGTATTAGTGCAATTTATTAAGGGAAAAACAATTTATGATTTAGAAGGAAAAACGGGATTTTTGCTATAATAGCACGTGTACGTAATCGTCGCCTCACGTACATGGCGCCCACACATCAATTAATATCAAACATCCTAAGGGGGAAAGTCCCAACACATGGTTAGGTAAACCACTTACCTTAACCACTCAAATCAACTTGATATCACGTTCTTGCCACGAGTGGCCGACTACAAATGGCCTGAATCTATTCAAATTAATTACATAATGTAAATATAATTACAAGAAACTAATTTAACTAATTAATTCGAAGCTGAAGCATGAAATTAGGAAACAACGACCAAAATGTCTCCCCGGGCCCATGTCTCGGAATCGGGTAAAAATTACAAATTATGAACACTCATTCACTCACGAGTTCACTCGAACAAAAATCAACTAAATCCTATGTCAAATTCCCATTCAAATCTCATATTTGCAATTGGGGAATCTTTTCCCCCATTTCCAAACTTCTACCCTCAAATTCCTTAATTAGCCGAGGAAAACAACAACAGATTAATGTATTATGATCAAAATAGAGTTAGAATTAGTTACCCAATAGTTCGCCTTTACAATCCCTCGAGCAATCGTCTCCCACCGAGCTCTAAATCGAATTTTGTATAATGAAATTTCAAACCCTCGAAATCCCCTTTTCTACCCAGTGATATCCGTATTTGTGCTCATGGGGCCGCATCTGCAGTCCCGCACATGCGGAAAAAATCGTCGCAGGTGCGAAGGTCATTTATCCGAGCTGGGGCCACATCTGCAGGCATTTCCCGCACCTGCTGTCCAAACGGCGCATCTGCGCATTTCATTAAAGCAGCCAGGCTCTGCACCTACGGCCACGCTTCGCACCCGCGGGCGCGTAGGTGCGGTTACACTTGCGTACCTGTGCTCCATCACCAGCCCCACCAGTTCCGCATTTGCGCACTCCCTACGCACCTACGGCTCTCGCACCTGCGGCCTCCCTTCCGCATGTGCGAAACACCAGAACCAACAAAGGCACCAGATTTCATTTCGTTAAGCATCTGAAACACACCCGAGTCCCCCGGGACCTCAACCAAACCTACCAACCCTTCCTAAATATCATTCAAACTTAGTCGAGCCTTCAAACCACATCGAACAACACCAAATACATGAATTAAGCACAGATTCAAGCCTAAGAACTTAGAATTTTCCAAATTCTACAAATGGCGCCGAACCACGTCAAATCTGGTCCGAATGACCTTAAATTGGACACACGGGTCACAAATGACACTACAAACCTACAACCACTTTCTGAAATCCATTCCGAGTCCGATATCAAAAATTTCACTATCGGCCGAAATTGAGGAAAAACTAACTTTCGCCAAATCAAGACTTAATCTACTACAGACCTCAAAAACACATTCCGGGCGTTCTCCTAAGCTCAAAATAACTCAACGGAGCTAACATAGTCAACAAAATTCCATACCATATCCGTCTTCACACAGTTTCGACTACGGTCCAATTTCTAAGGCTAAAACTCACAACTAGGGACTAAGTGTCCCAAAACTCCCTGAATTCCATAACTAATCACTTCGGCAAATCCCAAAATCAGAAACAAATGTGGGGAAAGAAGATATTAGGGGACCGGGGCTCAAATTCTCAAAATGACCGGCCGGTCCGTTACATCCACACAGCACTGGCATAAGGCCAAAAACATGGCATTCAGTCCAATTTATAGAAACCCTTTCTAAAACATATAAGTATCAAATAGTTCCAACAAAATGTGCAACTTTACAGTTGCTACGGGACGCACCAAGTCACAATGCCCAATAGTTCTCACCCACACACTTGTCACCTAGTATGTACGTCACCTCAAAATAATAGAATGATACAAAATCCGTGGTTTCATACCCTCAGGACTAGATTTACGATCGTTACTTACCTCAAACCGGTCAAATTTCTACCCCACAATGCTTTTGCCTCTCGACTCGGCCTCCAATTGCTCCTAATCTACTCACAATCAGTACAATACCATCAATATACTCTAATGGAATGAATTCCACAAGAAAAACTATCAAATGAGACCAAAATCCCTAAATCAGCTAAAATTCGACCCCCGGGCCCATGTCTTGAAATCCAACAAAATTTACAAAACTAGAAAGCCCTTTCACTCACGAGTCCAACCATAATAGTTTCACTCAAATCCAACATCGAATCGACATTCAAATCCCAAAAATTCATTTTATTAGGTTTCTACAATTTTTCCCAAATTTGCACCTCAGAGTACTAATGAGATGATGAAATCATTGATATATTCATGTATGTTAACATAATTCAGGTTAGAATTACTTACCCCGATGAATTGCTTCAAAAACCCACGAAAAGTCGCCACAAACCTAGCTCCCTAGGTCCAAAATGTGAAATAATACCCTAAATCCCGTTTATATAGTGTACCTCAGATCTCCCACTTCGCGGTCCGTGAAATTTAAGTGCGTCCGCGCCCCGGGTCCCGCAGTCGCAAAATAATGGTACGGTATGCAAAGTTCTTGGGACTGCACTTCCAGGCTTTAGTATTTTGTCCATAAGTTTCTCTACATATTTTCAAATGATGACTTCTTTACCATTCTGGAAACTAGACACGAAGATCTACATCTTTTATTTTTGAAACATCTCAAAATGCCTTGTAGATCAAAAGATATAGGCTTTCGAAGTCAGAAAAGCGGATCTGTAGAACTTCCAAGCACGGTCCGCGAAATTCTACCGCAGTCCGCGAAATTCCAAGCACCAGAACCATACTTGAGTTCTAGAAATGCCCGAACTCGCTCAAAACTCACCCCGAAACACACCCGAGGCCCCCAGGACCTCAACCAAACATACCAACCAATCCTAAAATACCATACGAACTTAGTAGAACCTTCGAATCAGTCAAAACAATATCAAAACAATAAATTACCCTCAGATTCAAGCCTAGGAACTTCTAAACTTACGAATTCCACAACCGATATCGAAACCAACCAAACTATATCCGAATGACCTCAAATTTGGCACACACATCACAAATGATACTACAAATCTACTCCAACTTCCGAAATTTCATTCCGACCCCGATATCAAATTTTTCACTGCCAACCTAAATTGCCAAATTTTCAACTTTTGCCAATTCAAGAATAATTCCACTACAGACCTCTAAATCACATTTCGGATGCGCTTCTAAGTCCAAAAGTACCTAACGAAGCTAATGGAACCATCAGAATTCAAATACGAGGTCGTTTACATATAAGTCAACATCCGGTTGACTTTTTCCAACTTAAGATTCTACTTTAGAGACTAAGTGTCTTATTTCACTCTGAAACCACTCCGGACCAAAACTAACTAACCTGGTATATCATAATATAGCTTAAAAGTTTAAAGGAAGTAGAAATGGGGGAAACTGGGCTATAACTCCTGAAACAACCGGCTGAGTCATTACAGTTATCATAAGGGATTTGACCATTAAATCTATCTTTGATTTTTGTTCTTACCTTTTCGGCAAATAATCTTGGTAGACCGCTGATAAATCTTTCTTCCCAGAAAGCACTACCGCAGTCTTCTCTAATCATTACCTTTTCTACGGACATATCTTTATACCACCTAAAATCTGTTAATTTTGGGAAGTTAAGATTATTAAAAAGTTCTAAACTACTGTCTTGGAAAAGTTTTGGTTCTCCAATAAAGTGTTTAGCAATATTATAGATTAAAGTTACAGAAGAATCTTCTCTAGCTTCTTGTTCTGTAACTTGCATATTACCTTCGGTTTTTACTACATTTGCTATTGTAGTAGCTCCTAGGATTTGACCTTTATTTTCTTCGGCGAGATAATTGTCCTACCAATGTTTTAACATTCTACTGAATCCCGAAATTATTAATGTTGCAGCATATTTGTCTGATACATTTTTTATTTTATAAGTAGTACTTGCAATTCCAATTTCATGAAGTTTTTTGTAGATTTGGCTTTCTGCCAATCCATCCATGTTCCACTCTGTGATACCAATTCCATTATGACTGACGCTACTTAAATAGATATCTTTTTCGAATTGAACATTCGGGAATGATACTCTACCATAGTAATTCTTTGTGTTAGAATGTCTTGGGTCATTAGTAATTCTATTAATTTCGGAGTCAATAGTTTTGATTGTAGAGATCGTTTTTATTTTATTAATTACTTCGAAAATTTCTCTAGAAGTTTTTATTAAATTTTCTAGTTTTTTACTTTTATCAGGGAAGTCTTCTTTTGCCTTTAGAGCAGTATATTCGCTTTCAACAGAACATAATCTATTCTGTGAATTATTAAATTCTATTGTTTTATCATTCTTACTAGTGCTAGCTTGGTTGGAAACTCCATTAGAGATAGTTAAGTTAGATTTAAGCTGTTCTTCTATTTTTCCTAGAAGTTCATCAGTAAAAACGAACTTTTGTTTTAATTATGGAAAGTTCTCTTTAGAATATTCTAGAAGTTTTATTATTGGATGTGTTTCAACTTTAGAGGTTGTCATGGACCTTGTGGGAACCCCTACTTTATTGGTATCTTTTAATTGATTTGATACCACATGTAATAGGTTATTCGTGTAATTATTTTGCACAATAGTTTTATTAATATCTTTGTTAGTTGGTCCACTTTCAATGTGAACGCTTTCTCTTTTGAAAGGGGAAGCTGTGATTACTTCACTTTGAACTGGTATTAGAATTTCGTCTAAGGGTGGAGTAGTGGCTTCTATTATGCCTTTGTTTTTGGTATACCACTTATTAACTAACATTTGAAGGGATTCTTTTTGATTTGGAATCTGTCTTGTTATTTCAAACCATTTAAAGAATTCAATATCACACTTGATTCTTTTTAAATCTTTAATCCATTTATTTTTAAAAGATAATCTATGTTTTAAGGAATACGTATCTACGTACCATTTTTTGTTAATAATATTATTGGGGTGTAACCATTGAGCATCTAGACTTTTCCAATCTATTTCAAAGTCATCGGCTCAGATTACGTTTAATTGATCAATGGTCTCTGCAGCTGGGCTTCATGGAATAGCTGCAAGGGTCCATTTTGATAAATAACTTCGGGAACAATTTTGTTAAATTCCACTCCCTTAAGTTTTGTGTTAATTTCTTCAATTAACTCTTCATCACTTTTGTTACTTCCACTATACTCCGGGGGTTTGGAAGAAGAAAGTCTAGTAAAGGACATTCTTCTACTAGAAGAAGCTTCACTAGTTGTGCCTGCTCTTAAATATTTTAAGTCAATGACACTTGATGGATATTGAATGACTTGTTCGATGAAAGAACTCTCAGGTTCATATTTTGGTTGGGTGATGGAATTAAAATGTCCTTCATCTTTTGACAATATTTCATCATATTGAATCATTCTACGGACGAAAGTGTTACTATGTTCCTGATTTGCTTCCATGAGCATAGTAACTATTGTATTACTTTCGATTTTAGCTTTTGGGGATAAACTTGTTTTCATTAGTCTGTAATACACTCTATATATTACACCTATCTCTTTTGTATTAACTTTGCTATTCATATTTTTTGTTTTTATATTAAGAGTTAATGTATCCAAAACATTCTGGTCATTTACGTCAACTAAAAAGTTTTGATAACAATTAAAGTATACCGGTCCTTGGGCTAGGTTACTTTGTAAAACTCCTAATAACGAATCATCAAAGATCAGAAGTCTGTTGTTACGACCCAAAATTTCCCTCTGACGGGACCGTGATGGCGCCTAACATTTCACTTGCTAGGCAAGCCAACGTTAGAGAATCATTAAACAAATTCTTTATTCCCATTCAGTAACTAACAATAATTAACTAAGATGAAATGTAATAAGTACCAAATATCATAAAACTGTATTAATTACTACCACCCTGGTCTGGAGTCACAATTCACCAGCATTCTAGAATTTACTATAAGTAATAGTCTGAAAGAAGTACAATTGTCTAAATGAAAGAAACAGTATAACAGAAAAAATAGACGGGAACTTCAACGTCTGTGAACGACGACATATCTACCTCGAGTCTCCTGACAGCGTACGAATAGCAAAATCTCGATCAACCCGAGCCGGTATCAAAATCTACACAGAAAGTGCAGAGTCCAGTATCACTACAACCGACCCTATGTACTAGTAAGTGTCGAGCCTAACCTCAACGATGTAGTGACGAGGCTAAGGCAAGGCACCTATAAATCAACATGTACAATTTAACAGTGTATATACAAATAACAGAAATGAAGAACTAAACAGGAAATGTCGGAAGGGAACATACTGAGGGGAACACAAGATAAAGAACTATAATAGAATGATCATCGGAGCAGTCAATATACCATGAATCAACAGGAATAGTGAATACAGTAAGGAAAAATGCACGGCATCACCCTTCGTGCTTTTACTCTCAATCTCACAATAAAATTAATAGAAACGGCAAGGCATCACCCATCGTGCATTAACACTCACAATATGGCACGGCATCACCCTTCGTGCATTAACACACACAATATGGCACGACATCACCCTTCGTGCATTAACACTCTCCCTTAACATAATGCAATGCATAAATAATAACAGGGAGATAGAATAACAAGTACAAACCTTACTTAAACATTTGGTTCCATAATATCAATCTCAACTTTGAAATAAAAACTCAATTATCACCAGAAGATCCGAAAATATGATAAGAACGATAAATTTAACAACATTAGTATAACACGTAGCAATTAGGCATAGGAATGAGACACTATAAGAAAAATATAGAAATATGGAAAACAGGTAAATTGGTGGCGCATAAGTACTCGTCACCTCATATATACGCAGCTCACATGAATTTCACTTAGCAAGTAATCTAAGGTTCCTAATTCCCTCAAGTCAGGGTTAGACACAACACTTACCTATCTCCGAAGGCCACTTAATTCTCAATCACAGCTTTTTCCTTTGGAATTCACCTCCAAACCACTCGTATCTATTCAAAAATGACTCAATAATATCAAATATTGCTAAAGAAATCAATTATATTGCATAAATTAAATTTACCAAAAATTTCCTCCAAAAAGTTGAAAAATCAACCCTGGGCTCGCTTGGTCAAAATTCGAGGTTCGGACCAAAATGCACTTACCCACTCACCCCGGATCCCGAATATATAATTAGTTTTGGAATTCGACCTCAAATTAATGTCTAAATTCTCAAATTCCCAAAATTCCTAGTTTCTACCCTACCCCGTAATTCTACCATGAAACTCTAGATTTTTGGTTGCATTCTTGTAAAATGAAGTAAAAGATTGAAAGAAACGAGTTAAGGAACACTTACCTATGATTTGGGGAAGAAAGTTTCTTTGAAACATTGCCCTAGGCCTCTTATCCTTTTGAAACGAGAAGCAAAATGGCTGGAGTCCGAACTAAATGAACTCACTGCCCAGTGACCTTCGCACCTGCGGTGCTTTGGTCGCACCTGCGCATCCGCACGTGTGGACAAGACATGCGCTTCAGCGGAAAAGGACTGGGCCAACTGGGGCCGCACCTGCAGACAGGGTTCCGCTTCTGCGGTCCCGCTCCTGCGGAGAGAAGTCCACATCTTCGAAAACTGAAGTCCAAGCCTGGGTCGAACCTGCGGGGCTATCGCTTGCACCTGTTAACAAGGGCTCGCAGTTGCGAGCATACCAGATTTGGTGCACCAGCAGCCTTGTTGAGGTTTGAACTCAACTCGCGCATTGCCCGAATGGCACCCGAGCCCGGGACTCCAAACCAAACATGCACGCAAGTCTAAAAATATCATATGAACTTGCTCATGCGATCAAATTGCCAAAATAACACCTAGAATTGCGAATTTAGCACCATTTCAAATGCAATTTTCAAGAACACTTTAAAATTTCTATTTTCTCAACTGGACGTCTGAATCACGTTAAATCAACTCCGTTTCTAACAAAATTTCACATACAAGTCTTAAATATCATAATGAACCTGTACCAGGCTCCGGAACCAGAATACCGACTCGGCACTAACAATGCCAAACACCAATCAATTCTTAATAATAATTAAATTTTCAGACTTTTAATTTTCATCAAAAATTCATAACTTGAGGTAGGGACCTCCGAATTTGATTCAGGCCATACGCCCAGGTCCCATAATTCGACACGGATCCACCAGGACCGTCATAACATGGATCCGGGCCCGTTTACCAAACATGTTGACCGAAGTCAACTAAAATCAAATTTTAAGACAAACATTCATAGTTTTATTAGTTTTTAACATAAATGCTTTCCGGAAACATGCCCGGACTGTGCACGTAAATCGAGGAGGGTAAAAATGCGATTTGTAAGGTCTAAGAGCGCAGATTTGAGTTCTAAAACATAAGATGACATTTTGGGTCATCACATTCTCCACCTCTAAAACAACCGTTCGTCCTCGAACGGACATAGAAAAGTACCTGGGCTAGTGAAAAAATAAGGATATCTACTCCGCATATCGGTCTAGGACTCCCAAGTAGCTGCCTTAATAGGCTGACCTCTCCACTACACTCGAACTGAAGGGTACCTTTTTGATCTCAACTGGCGAACTTGCGAGGCTAGAAGTGCCACCGGCTCCTCCTCATAAGTCAAATCCTTGTCCAACTGGACAGAGCTGAAATCTAACACATGGGACGGATTGCCGTGATACTTTCGAAGCATGGACACATGGAATACAGAATGTAAAGCTGCTAAACTAGGTGGCAACGCAAGCCTGTAAGCCACCTCTCTCACTCTCTCTAGAATCTCAAAAGGTCTGATATACCTACGGCTTAACTTGCCCTTCTTTCCGAACCTCATTACACCCTTCATGGGTGATACCCGAAGTAACACTCTCTCTCCGACCATGAACGCAACATCACAAACTCTACAGTCAGCATAACTCTTCTGCCTGGACTGTGCTGTGCGAAGTCGATCCTGAATAATCTTGACCTTATCCAAGGCATCCTGTACTAAGTCTGTGCCCAACAACCGAGCCTCTCCCGGCTTGAACCATCCAACTGGCGAACGACATCGCCTTCCGTATAATGCCTCATATGGAGCCATCTGAATGCTGGACTGGTAACTATTATTATAAGCAAACTCCGCAAGTGGCAAGAAATGATCCTAAGAACCTCCAATGTCTATAACACAAGCGCGAAGCATATCCTCCAATATCTGAATAGTGCGCTCTGACTGCCTATCCGTCTGAGGATGGAATGCGGTGCTCAGCTCAACCCGCGTACCCAACTCACGTTGTACTGCCCTCCAGAAGTGCGAGGTAAACTATGTACCTTGGTAATATATAATGGACACAGGCAAACCGTAAAGAGGGACGATCTCCCCGATGTAAATCTCTGCCAACCGCTCCAAGGAATAGGTAACTGCCAAAGGAATGAAATGCGCTGACTTAGTTAGCCTGTCCACAATGACCCAAACAGCATCGAACTTCCTCTGAGTCCTTCGGAGTCCAACAACAAAATCCATAGTGATACGCTCCCACTTTCACTCATTAATCTCTAACCTCTGAAGTAAACCACTAGGTCTCTGATGCTGACACTTTACTTGCTGGCAATTTAGGCACCAAGCTACATAGGCAACTATGTCTTTATTCA
The DNA here is from genome assembly GCA_000715115.1 of Nicotiana otophora. Classification (NCBI taxonomy): domain Eukaryota; kingdom Viridiplantae; phylum Streptophyta; class Magnoliopsida; order Solanales; family Solanaceae; genus Nicotiana; species Nicotiana otophora. The sequence continues at coordinate 128,726 of AWOL01S0020561.1, forward strand.
TCCTCATCCACCAATAATGCTGCCACAGGTCCTGGTACATCTTGGCAGTGACCGGGTGAATAGAATACCGAGAACTGTGAGCCTCCTCAAGGATAAACTCACGAAGCCCATCCACATTAGGCACACAAATACGACCCTACATCCTCAAAACTCCGTCATCTCCAACAGTAACCTGCTTGGAACCACTGTGTCACATTGTGTCTCTAAGGACAATTAAATAAGGATCGTCATCTTGTCGATCTTTAATGCACTCAAACAAAGAAGATCGAGCAATTATACAAGCTAGGATATAGCTGGGCTCAGAAATATCTAACCTCACGAACTGGTTGGCCAAGGCCTAAACATCCAATGTAAGCGGTCTCTCACCAACTGGAATATATGCAAGGCTACCCATACTAGCTGATTTTCTACTCAAAGCATCGGCCACCACATTGGCCTTCCCATGATGATACAATATGGTGATATCATAGTCTTTAAATAGCTCCATCCACCTCTTCTTCCTCAAATTGAGTTCCTTCTGCTTGAACAAATACTGCAAGCTCTGATGATCAGTAAATACCTCACATGGCACGCCGTAAAGATAGTGCCTCCAAATTTTCAGCGTGTGAACAATGGCTGCCAGCTCTAGATCATGAACAAGGTAATTCTTCTCGTGAACCTTCAGCTGTCGTGAAGCATATGCAATAACCTTACCACCCTGCATCAACACCGCACCTAGACCAATACGGGATGCATCACAATATACTGTATAAGATCATGTACCTCTAGGTAATACTAATACCGGTGCCGTAGTCAAAGCTGTCTTGAGCTTCTGAAAGCTCGCTTCACACTCGTCTGAGCACCTAAACGGGGCACCTTTCTAGGTCAATCTGGTCAACATGGCTGCTATGGATGAAAACCCCTCCACAAATCGACGGTAATAGCCTGCCAAACCCAGGAAACTACGGATCTCAGTAGCTTATATGGGTCTGGGCCAGTTCTGAACTGCCTCAACCTTCTTAGGATCTACCTGAATACCCTCTGCTAATACAACGTGACCCAAGAAAGCAACTGAACTCAACCAAAACTCGCATTTTGAGAGCTTAGCATATAATTGGCTGTCTTTCAGAGTCTGAAGAACGATCTGAAGGTGCTGCTCATGCTCCTCTCGCCTGTGGGAGTAGATCAAGATATCATCAATAAATACAACCACAAAGGAATCCAAGTAGAGTTTGAACACCCGGTTAATCAAACCCATGAATGCTACTGGGGCATTTGTCAGCCCAAATGACATCACTAGAAACTCATAATGCACATACCAAGTCCGAAAAGCTATCTTAGGAATATCGGATGCCCTAATCCCCAACTGATGGTAGCCAAATCTCAAATCCATCTTTGAAAACACCTTGGCACCCTCAAGCTGATCAAATAAATCACCAATCCTCGATAATGGATACTTGTTCTTGACGATGACTTTGTTCAACTGCCGATAATCTATACACATCCTCATCGATCCATCTTTCTTCTTCACAAACAACACGGGTGCACCCCAGGGCGAGACACTAGGTCTAATGAAGCCCTTATCAAGAAAATCTTGCAACAGCTCCTTCAATTCTTTCAACTCTGGAGGGGCCATGCGATATGGTAGAATGGAAAGCGGCTGAGTGCCCGGAACCAAATCAATGCGGAAATCAATATCCTTGTCGGGTGGCATCCACGACATGTCTGCAGGTAACACCTCTGGAAACTCACGAACAACTGGCACCGAATCCATGGAAGGAACCTCCGCACTAGAATCGTGGACATAAGCCAAATAAGCTAGACACCCCTTCTCGACCATATGCCGAGCCTTCACATGAGAGATGACCATACTGGTAGAATGGCCAAGATTCCCTCTCCACTCTAATCGAGGCAACCCCTGCAAGGCTAAGGTCACCGTCTTGGCGTGATAATCTAATATAACATGATAAAGTGACATCCAATCCATACCCAGTATGATATCAAAATCAACCATGTCAAGAAGTAGAAGATCTACACGAGTCTCAAGACTCCCAATGGTGACCACACACGAACTGTAAACACGATCTACAACAATAGCATCTCCTACTGGTGTGGAAACATACACGGGAGCACTCAAAGAATCACGGGGCACAACCAAATATGAAGCCAAATAGGATGACACATAGGAGTAAGTAGATCCCGGATCAAATAGAACTAAAGCATCCCTACTGCAAACTGAAACAGTATATGTGATAATAGCGTCAGATGATTCAGCCTCAGGCCTGGCTGAGAAAGCATAACACCGGGGTTGTGCCCCACCACCCTAAACTACATCCCTGGGACGGACTCTAACCTGCTGGTCTCCACCTCTAATGGCCTAACCTCCACCACTAACAGTCTGGCCTCTACCTCTGGCTGGCTGAGCAGGTGGTGCAACAACTGGTGCCTGAACCATGGCATGAGAACTCTGATGTTGTGAGCTACCCATTGCCCGAGGGCAAAATCTAGCAATGTGCCTCAGATCACCACAAGTATAACATAACCTTGGCTGCTGTGACTGCTGACCCTGTCGACCTGAATAACCACCTTGATAACACTAGAGTGGAGGTGCACTAATAGGAGCTGGGGGTGCATTGTAGGCTAGCTGGTCAGAATAATGCATCTAAAGGCCACGACCACCTGAGGCATCGTGGGATGCTTGGAAGGCTGAATGAAATGGCCTGGGAGGATGGCCTATACCAAAAGTACTCTTGCCTCTAGGCGAGGCACCGCTGAACTCACCAGAATGATGAGGCCTCTTGTTAGACCCCTGACTTCCCTAAGTAAGAACCATTTCGACTCGTCTGGCGATATTAGCAGCCGTCAGAAAAGAAATCTCACTCCCATTCTCCTTAGCCATCTGCAATTTGATATGCTGAGAAAGTCAATCAATAAACCTCCTCACCCTCTCTCTCTTGGTGGGAAGCAGAACCATAGCATGACGGGCCAAATCCACAAACTGGGTCTCATACTGAGTAACAGTCATACTACCATGCTGGAGAAGCTCAAATTGACGGCAACGCTCCTCTCTCAATATGATAGGCAGAAACTTCTCTATGAAGAGCTGAGAGAACTGATCCCAAGTAAGAGCAAGCGACCCAGCTGGTCTAGTCAACAAGTAATCTCTCCATTATTTCTTAGCAGAACCAATCATCTGAAATGCAACACAATCGACCCTATTGGTCCCTACTATACCCATGTTTCATAGAACCTCATGACAGCTATCAAGATACTCCTGGGGGTCCTCTAAAGGAGCACCACTGAAGTGAACAGGAAAGAGCTTGGTAAACCTGTCCAATCTCTATAAAGCCTCAGAAGACATAACTGGCCCATCTCCGACCTGTGCCACAATAACTGGTTGAACTAATCCGACTGGATGAGCTGCTGGAGCCTGATACTGGGGAGCTATCTGCTCCGGAGCGGGAGTGGTGGGAGTCTGGGATCCTCTTCTAGCCTGAGAGACTGTTGATGCCATGGGAAATGCGCTAGTCTGGGCCACACTCTCCATAAGGCTCACCAAACGGACCAAAGCGTCTTGAAGTATTGGGGTGGCAATGAACCCATCCAGAACCTAAGATGGTCCGGTAGGAACAGTCTAGGCTGGAACCTCGTCGTCAAGTTCTATCTGAGGCTCCACTACTGAGGCTGCTTCTCGGTCTCTAGGTTGCGCCCTGCACCTACCTCAGCCTCTGGCACGGCCTCGACCTCTGCCCCGCGTAGGAGCTGCCACTGGAGGCTCTGGCTACTGCTCAACTGAGGAAGCGGTACGTGTTCTCGCCATCTGTGAGAGAATAAGAGTAGAAGAGTTCAATCAGTATTGAGAAAGCAAAATCTCATGATAGAGAATGATAGAAGTGAAACTTGTTCCTAAACTTCATAGCCTCTGGAAGATAAGCACAGATGTCTCCGTACCGATCCTCCAAACTCTACTAAGCTTGCTCGTGAATCGTGAGACCTAGGAAACCTAGTACTCTGATACCAACTATCACGACCCAAAATTTCCCACCGACGGGACCGTGATGGCGCCTAACATTTCTCTTGCTAGGCAAGCTAATGTTAGAGAATCATTAAACCAATTCTGTATTCCCATTCAGTAATTAACAATAATGAACTAAGATAAAATATAATAAGTATGGAATATCATAAAACTGTATTAATTACTACCACCCGAATCTGGAGTCACAATTCACGAGCATTCTAGAATTTACTACAAGTAATAGTGTGAAAGAAATACAATTGTCTGAATGAAAGAAGCAGTAGAACAAAAAAGATAGAAGGGAACTTCAAGGTCTGTGAACGCCGACAGATCTACCTTGAGACTCCGGACAACGGACCAATAGCCAAATCCCGATCAACCCGAGCCGATGTCAAAATCTGCACAGAAAGTGCAGAGTTCAGTATCAGTACAACCGACCCCATGTACTGATAAGTGTCGAGCCTAATTTCGCCGAAGTAGTGACGAGGCTAAGGCAAGGCACCTACAAATCAACCCGTACAATTTAACAGTGTATATACAAATAACACAAATGAAGAACTAAACAGGAAATGTCGGGAGGGGAACATACTAAGGGGAATACAAGATAAAGAACTACAATAGAATGATCACCGGAGCAGTCAATATATCATGAATCAACAGGAATAGTGAATACAGTAAGGAAAAATAAAGGGCATCACCCTTCGTGCTTTTACTCAATCTCACCATAAAATTAATAGAAATGACACAGCATCGCCCTTCGTGCATTAACACTCATATCATGGCACGACATCACCCTTCGCACATTAACACTCACAATATGGCACGGCATCACCCTTCGTGCATTATCACTCACAATATGGCACGACATCACCATTCGTGCATTAACACTCACAATATAGCACGACATCACCCTTCGTGCATTAACACTCACAGTATGACACGGCATCACCCTTCGTGCATTAACATTCACAATATGGCACGGCATCACCCTTCGTGCATTAACACTCACAATATGGTACGGCATCACCCTTCCTGCATTAACACTCTCCCTTACCATAATGCACTACATAAATTACAACAGGGAGATGGAATAACGATTATAATTTGAAAGCCTTTTATAGACTTCTGAAAATTGTTGAGTTAATCTCAACCTTACAAATGGACGGTCTTAGACTGATGTCTTCTGCTTTGCTGAAGGGTCGTCTTCTACTTTGCTGAAGGGGCAAGGTACTATTCTTGTCTTTTTGCGGTTGTCATTTTCAAGTGACTCTTTCTTTTCCGAAGAGTCATTTTCTTTTTGAAAAAGTTGTTTTGTTTTTGTTGGAAGAGTCATATGTTTTCTTCTGAAGGGGCCAGATGCTATTCTTCGTCTGCATAGGCATGGTAAGCTTGGGCTATCCCCTGTGGGTCTTCCATGTCTCCATAATTTTCTGCTGAGGAAGATGTTGAGGCTGCTTCTAGCATGGATTGTACTTCCGTTGGACTTACTGTATCAATATTTGCCAAAACTTCTAAGAGTTTCTTTTTTAATTCTATTTGGGAACTAGATGATCCCGCTTTGCTTGGTTCTTTGGACGTAGACTGGGTTGCTTTTACTTCAGGAACCCACCCTTTAATCCATGGAATTTTAACTAGGTATTTAATTCGGTCAGTTTCTTCAATGGCAAATGAACAGTTGATTATGTAGGAAATTCGTTTTGCAAAGTAGTATTTGCATAACTTGATGTTATCAGGTAGCGTGAAGTTTCATGCTCCTTTTGAAATCTTTCATAGTGTATTTGGAAGCTCTTGGGCATTGTCTGCTCAGTTCCTCCAAATTTCTTCCACCAGTCATAAAACCATCTCGGAATGACTGATTTCATCATTTGTTCACTGTATTTTACGAACCAGGTATCAGTGTATTACAGACTAATGAGATAGCTGTAATATATAGAGTGTATTACAGACTAATGAAAACAACTTTAGCCCCAAAAGCTAAAATCGAAAGTAATAAAGGAGCTACTATGCTCATGGAAGAAAATCAAGGACATAGTAACACTTTTGTCCCTAGAATGGTTCAATGGGGTGAAATACTGTCAAAAGATGAATGGCGTTTTGACGCCATCACCCAACCAAAATATGAACCTTGAGAGTTCTTTCATCGAACATGTCATTCAATATCCAACAAGTGCCATTGACTTAAAGTTTTTATGATTAGGCTCAGCTAGTGAAGCTTCTTCTAGTAGAAGAATGTCCTTTACTATAGCTTGTTCTTCCAAACATCCGGAGGATAATAGAAGTAACAAAAGTGATAAAGAGTTAATTAAAGAAATTAACACAAAACTTAAGCGAGTAGATTTTAACGAAACTGTTCCCCGATTTATTTATCAAAATGGACTCTTTGTATCTACTCCAAGAAGTCCAGCTGCAGAGACCATTGATCAATTAAAAGTAATCTGAGCCGATGACTTTGAAATAGATTGGAGAAGTCTAGATGCTCAATGGTTACACCCCAACAATATTATTAATAGAAAATGGTACGTAGATATGTATTCCTTAAAACAGAGAATACCTTTTAAAGATAAATGGATTAAAGATTTAAAAATAATCAAGTGTAATATTGAATTCTTTAAATGGTTTGAAATAACAGGACAGATTCCAAATCAAAAAGAATCCCTTCACATGTTAGTTAATAAGTGGTATACCAAAAACAAAGGTATAATAGAAGCCACTACTCCATCCTTAGAAAACGTTCTAATACCAGTTCAAAGTGAAGTAATCACACCTTCCCCTTTCAAAGGAGAAAGCGTTCACATTGAAAGTGGACCAACTAACAAATATATTAATAAAACTATTGTGTAAAATAATTACCTAAATAATCTATTACATGTGGTATCAAACCAATTAAATGATACCAATAAAGTAGGGGTTCCCACAAGGTCCATAACAACCTCTAAAATTGAGACACATCCAATAATAAAACTTCCAGAATATTCTAAAGAGAAGTTTTCATAATTAAAAGAAAAGTTTGATTTTACTGATGAACTTCTAGGAAAAATAGAAGAACAACTTAAATCTAAATTAACTATCTCTAATGCAGTTTCCAACCAAGCTAGCACTAGTAAGAATGATAAAACAATAGAATTTCATAATTTATAGAATAAATTAAGTTCTATTGAAAGCGAATATACTGCTCTAAAGGCAAAAGAAGACTTCCCTGAAAAAAGGACAAACTAGAAAATTTAATAAAAACCTCTATAGGAATTTCTGAAGTAATTAATAAAATAAAAACGATCTCTATAATCAAAACTATTGACTCCGAAATCAATAGAATTACTAATGACCCAAGATATTCTAACAAAAAGAATTACTATGGTAGAACATCATTCCCAGATGTTCAATTCGAAGAACATATCTATTTAACTAGCGCCACTCACAATGGAACTGGTATCACAGAGTGGAACATAGATGGATTGGCAGAAAGCCAAATCTACAAAAAACTTCATGAAATTGGAATTGCAGTTACTACTTATAAAATAAAAAATGCATCAGACAAATATGCTGCAACATTAATAATTTCGGGATTCATTGGAATGTTAAAACATTGGTGGGACAATTATCTATCCGAAGAAAATAAAGGTTAAATCCTAGGAGTTACTACAATAGCAACTGTAGTAAAAACCGAAGCTAATATGCAAGTTGCAGAACAAGAAGCTAGAGAAGATGCTTCTACAACTTTAATCTATTGTATTGCTAAACAATTTATTGGAGAACCAAAAATTTTCCAAGACAGGAGTTTAGAACTACTTAATAATCTTAACTGCCCAAAATTAACAGATTTTAGGTGGTATAAAGATATATTCGTAGAAAAGGTAATGATTAGAGAAGATTGCAGTACTGCTTTCTAGAAAGAAAGATTTATCAGCGGTCTAACAAGATTATTTGCCGAAAAGGTAAGAACAAAAATCAAAGATAGATCTGGCGGTCAAATCCCTTATGATAACCTTACATATGGAGATTTAATCAGTTTTATTAATGCAATAGGTCTTGACTTATGTACAGACCTAAAACTTAAAAGTCTTATTAAAAAGGACAGACTTCAATCCAAAACAAAGTTAGGTAGTTTCTTTCCAAGACTTTGGTTTTAAAACAGTTGCTGCTCCATCTAAAAGAGCAAAACAACATAAAAAGCTTCTGAAAAATTCAAAGACACCATAAGCGTAAAGAAAAGAAGGAAGGAACCCCTAAAAGAGAAGGTTCAAAAGGCGTTCCAAAAGGGAACACGGTGATAAATGTTGATTATGTGGAAAGACAAGGCATCGAGCTAATGAATTCCCAGTCACCGACAAGAAAAAGAAAAAGGTTAACACCTTAGAAATTGATGAAAATACTAAAGAAAAGCAAGATAGTTTTTGTAACGATCCGACCGGTCGTTTTGAGTATTACAACACCACTTCCTCATTTACTGCTCAAATTGTACTTTACAGTTGTTGTGTGAATTGCCGGGGTAACTGGTTCGAGTCCGGTGAGGTTTTGGAATGAATTGGAACACTTAGTTCCAAGGTTTAAAGCTTAAGTTAAAATAGCGACCAGATGTCGACTTATGTGTAAATAATGGAGACATGGAAGACCCACAGGAGATAGCCCAAGCTTATCATGCCTATGCAGACAAAGAATAGCATCGGACCCCTTCAGAAGAAGACAGATGATTCTTCCGACAAAAACAAAACAACTTTTTCAAAAAGCAAATGACTCTTCGGAAAAGAAAGAGTCACTTGACAATGACAACCGCAAAAGGACAAGAATAGTACCTTGCCACTTCGGCAAAGCAGAAGAAGACCCTTCAGCAAAGTAGAAAACACCAGTCTAAGACCGTGCATTTGTAAGGTTGAGATTAACTCAACAATTTTCAGAAGTCTATAAAAGGCTTGCAAATTGTAATCGTTAGACATGAGAAAGTTTTCCAAGATTTGCTTTCTCTCCCTTCTCTCTATCTCCCTCTGTAAAATGTTTGCTTATGTTAGAATAAAGCTCTTATCAAGTAAGTATTTCTTACTTACTATTTAAATTCCGTATTTATTTTATAATTTTGATTATAAAACCCATGATCCTTTGAATGGTATCAGAGTCGTGTTGCTAAGTATGAGAGGCTGAACACCTCATATTGTCCTTAAGGTTCGTCGAAATCTTATTATCATGTTCATGTTATAAATCTTAATTACTCTATAATCTTCATCTCTGCATAGGTTCACTTTTCATCTTCTTTAAAACTTCAGATCTTATTCTATAGTGTGATGTTATCATTCTATGTTCATAGTGTGAGGGATCCTTGTAGGATGTTGATCAAACCTTATTAAATTGTCGTCAGTTGCCGTCATCTATAGGCCTTGAATGCCGTTAGAGACAGGACACAACAGGACACAGTTATGTCACAACCCGAAATTCCCACCATCAGGACCGTTATGGCGCCTAACATTCCACTTGCTAGGCAAGCCGATGTTAGAGACATTATTAAGCGAATCCTTAGTCAATTTAGTAAATAATAGAAAACAAGCTAAAATGGAATATATAGAGTGCGGAATAATATAAAAACTTCATTAATTACTACCACCCGGATCTGAAGTCACAACTCACAAGCTATTGATTTACTACAAACAGAGTCTGAAAAGCTAAAATACACTGTTTGAAAGTAAGGAAACAGTAAATGATAAAACTAGGATGAGACTCCAGGGTCTGCGGATGCCAGTAGATCTACCTTGGGTCTCCTAACAGCAAATCCAAGCTGCTAAGCCTAACGATCAGCTAGGACCGGTACCAAAATCTGCACAAGAAGTGTAGAGTGCAGTATCGGTACAACCAACCCCATGTGCTGGTAAGTGTCGAGCCTAACCTCGACGAAGTAGTGACGAGGCTATGACAAGACATCCACATAATAAACCTATGCAGATAACAGTATATGTACGAGAAAACAACAATAACAACTAAACATGTACTATTAGGAGGGGAGACAGGCTAAAGGGGCACATTATATAGGAGATACAACGGAAATGATAACCGGGATAGTCAACATGCTTTTAACCAGTGAAAACAACTAAACACGATGAAGCAAATTGCACAGAATCACCCTTCGTGCTTTTACTCTCAGCCTCACAATATAAATCAATAGACACGGTGCGGCATCACCCTTCGTTCATTAACTCTCATAACGTGGCATGGCATCACCCTACGTGCATTAACACTCACAATATGGAACAACATCACCCTTCGTGCATTAACACTCACAATATGGCACGACATCACCCTTTATGCATTAACACTCTCCCTTACCATAATGCAATGAAGAAATAATAACAGGGGGACGGAATAACAAGTACACACCTTACTTCAACATTTGGTTCCACAATACCAACCTCAACTTCGAAATCAATACTCAATTATTGCCAGAAGATCCGTAAACATGATAAGAACGCTTAATTTAACAATACTAGTCTAAACATGGATAACATGAACAAAGCTAAACATGTAGCAATAGACAAACAAGTCTTATTCCCTCAAGTCAAGGTTAGACACAACACTTACCTTCCTCCAAAGGCCACTCAATGCTCAATTATCGGTTTTCTTCTAGAATCCACCTCCAAACCACTTGTATCTATCCACAAACGATTCAATAATATCAAATATTACTAAAGAAATCAATTACAATGCATAAATTTAGATTCCTCAAACTTTTCCCCAAAAAGTCATAACATCGACCCCGGGCCCGCTTGGTCAAAATCCAAGGTTCGGACCAAAATCCATTCACCCCCGAGCCCGATTATATAATTTATTTTGAAATCCGACCTCAATTTGAGGTCTAAATTCCAATGATGCAAAAATCCCTAATTCTACCCAAACCCCCAATTTCCACCATGAAAATCCTAGATTTTAGGTTTAAAACTCATGAAATGTAATGGGTAATTGAAAGAAAGTAGGTTAGAATCACTTACCAACAAATTGGGGAAGAAAATCATTTAGGAAAATTGCCTCTAGGTCTTCTAGTTTTGAAATATTTGAAAGAATGGCAAAATTCCGTTTTAGGTTCTGTTTTGTATAACTGGGCGACAGTGTTCATCGCGTTGGCGTGAACACTGTCGCATTCATGAAGAGCTACGCCTTAATGACTTATGCGATCGCGAGAGGATATACGCGTTTGCAAAGGTTTAGTCCCCCTGACCTTCACGTTTGCGGGACACGACCCGCGTTTGCGTAGTGTAACCTCAGTTTACCTCTGTCAAGCTCATCTACTGCTACGCATTCGCGTGTGACAATTCGCATTCAGGTAGAGAAATTCCCCCAATGCTCTGCGTTTGCGACAGTAGTCTCGCGTTCGTGTAAGAGAAAAAACCCACCCAACCCAGTTCACACATCGTGTTCGCGAGAGTGACTTTGCGAACGCGGAGAAGGAAATCGGAGGGCACCTGAAAGTACAGAAAAAAATAGGAATTTCGATGTTCAAATCATCTTGTAGCGTATCCAAAACTTACCCGAGCCCTCGAGGCTCCAAACAAAACATGCACACAAGTCCTATAACAACATACGAACTTGCTCGCGTGATCAAATCACCAAAATAACACCTAGAACTACGAATCAGACACAAAATCAAATTGAATTTTCAAGAAAACTTTAAAACTTCTATTTTCACAACCGAACATCTGAATCACGTCAAATCAACTCCGTTTCTCACCAAATTCGACAGACAAGCCATAAATATTATAGCAAATCTGTATCGGGCTGTGGAACCAAAATACAGACCCGATATCAACAAAACCAAACATCAATTAATTCCTAAAATCATTAAACTTTCAAACTTTTAATTTTTCATCAAAATTCCATATCTCGAGCTAGGGACCTCGGAATTCGATCCCAGGTCCCAAATTATGATACGGACCTTCCGGGAATGTCAGAACACAGATTCGGGTCCATTTACTCAAAACGTTAACCAAAGTCAACTCAAATGGTTTTCAAAGCAAAATTTCATATGGTTCACAATTTTTAACTTAAACGTTTTTCGCAAACATGCTCGGACTGCGCATGCAACTCGAGGAGGGTAAAAATGAGATTTTTAAGGCTTTGGATCACAGAATAAGGTTTTTAAACATAAGACGACCTATCGGGTAATCATATTATCCACCTTTAAAACAACCGTTCGTCCTCGAATGGACATAGAAAAGTACCTGCGCTGGTGAAAAGATATGGATATCTACTCCGCATATCTAACTAGGACTCCCAAGTAGCTGCCTCAATGGGCTAACCTCTCTACGGCACTCGAACTGAAGGATAACTCTTAGACCTCAGTTGTCGAACTTGCAGGGCTAGAATAGCCACCGGCTCCTCCTCGTAAGTCAAATCCTTGTCCAACTAGACATAGTGGAAATCTAACACATGGGACGGATCGCCATGATACTTTCGGAGCATGGATACGTGGAATGCCGGATGAACAACTGCTAAACTAGGTGGTAATGCGAGCCTGTAAGCCACCTCGCCCACTCTCTTAGAATCTCAAAGGGCCCGATATACCTAGGGCTCAACTTGCCCTTCTTTCTGAATCTCATTACACCCTTCATGGGTGATACCCGAAGTAACTCTTTTTCTCCGACCATGAATGCAACATCACGATCTCTACAATTGGCATAACGCTTCTGCCTGGACTGGGCTGTGCGAACTCAATCCTGAATAATCTCGATCTTATCCAAGGCATCCTGTACTAGGTCTGTACCCAACAATCGAGCATCCCCGGGCTTGAACCACCCAACTAGCGACTGGCGACTGGCACTGCCTACCGTATAATGCCTCATACGGAGCCATCTGAATGCTCGACTGGTAGCTGTTGTTGTAGGCGAACTCAGTAAGGGGAAAGAACTGATCCCACGATCCTCTAAAGTCAATAACACATGCGTGGAGCATATCCTTCAAGATCTGAATAGTGCGCTCGGAATGCCCATCCGTCTGAGGATGAAACGCTATGCTCAACTCAACCCACGTGCCCAACTCATGTTGTACTACTCTCGAAAAGTGCAAGGTGGACTGTGTACCTTGATCAAAAATGATAGACACGGGCACAACCATGAAGACGGACGATATCGCAGATGTAAATCTCTTCCAATCGCTCTGAAGTATAGGTAATTATAATAGGAATGAAATACATTGACTTAGTCAGCCTATCCATAATGACCCAAACTGCGTCGAACTTCCTCTGAGTCCAACAACGAAATCCATAGTGATACGCTCCCACTTCCACTCAGGAATCTCTATCTTCTGAAGCAAACCACCGGGTCTCTGATGCTCATACTTTACTTGCTTACAATTTAGTCACCGAGCTACATAAGCAACTATATCCTTCCTCATCCTCCTCCACCAATAATGATGCCGCAAGTCCTGATACATATTAGCGGTGCCCGGATGAATAGAATACTGGGAACTGTGGGCCTCTTCAAGAATCAACTCACGAAGTCCATCCACATTAGGAATAAGAAAACAACCCTGCATCCTAAAAACTCTGTCACCTCTAATAGTAACCTGCTTGGCATCACCGTGCTACACTGTGTCCCTAAGGACTAACAAATGAGGGTCGGCATACTGCCGAGATCTGATACGCTCAAACAAGGAAGATCGAGCGACTGTACAAGCTATAACACGGCTTGGCTCTGAAATATCCAACCTCACAAACTAGTTGGCCAAAGTCTGAACATCTGATGCAAGCTGCCTCTCACCGACTGGAATGAATGCAAGGATTCCCATACTCACTGCCTTTCTACTCAAGGCGTCGGCCACCACATTGACCTTCCCAAGATGGTACAAAATAGTGATATCATAGTCTTTCAATAGCTCCAACCACCTTCTCTGCCTCAAATTGAGATCATTGTTTTTGAACAAATACTGAAGGCTCCGATGATCCGTGAAGACCTCAAACGACGCATCATAAAGATAGTGCCTCCAAATCTTCAGCGCATGAACAATGGCTGCCAACTCTAAGTCATGGACAGGGTAATTTTTATCATGAACCTTTAACTTCCGCGACCCATACGCAATCACTCTGCCCTCCTACATCAATACCGCACCGAGCCCAATACGGAACACATCACAATATACCATATAAGATCCTGAACCTGTGGGCAACACCAATACTGGCGCTGTAGTCAAAGCAGTCTTGAGCTTCTGAAAGCTCGCCTCACACTTGTCTCACCATCTGAACGGGGTGCCCGTTTGGGTCAACCTGGTCAACAGGGCCGCTATAGATAAAAACCCCTCCACAAATCGACGGTAATAGCCTGCCAAACCCAAGAAACTCCTGATCTCCATCGCTAAAATGAGTCTAGAATCTACCTGAATTCCTTCTGCTAATACAACGTGCCCCAACAAAGTTACTGAATCCAACCAAAACTCGCACTTTGAAAATTTAGCATACAACTGGCTGGCTCTCAGAGCCTGTAGTACAATCTTGAGATGATGCTCATGCTCCTCTCGACTTCGGGAGTAGATCAAGATATCATCAATAAACACGAGCATAAAGGAGTCTTAATAAGGCTTGATCAATCGGTTCATCAAATCCATGAATGCTGCTGGGGCATTTATCAACCTAAAGGACATCACCAGAAACTTATAATGCCTGTAACGAGTCCGAAAAGCTATCTTAGGGACATCGGATTCCATAATCCTCAACTGATGGTAGCCAGATCTCAAATCAATCTTCGAAACTACCTTATCACCTTGAAGCTAATCAAATAAATCGTCAATCCTCGGCAATGGATACTTGTTCTTGAAGGTGACTTTGTTCAATTACCGATAATCTATGCACCTCCTCATTGATCCATCCTTCTTCTTTACAAACAATGCAGGTTCACCCCAAGGCGAGACACTAGGTCTAATGAATCCCTTATTGAGAAAATCTTGCAACTGTTCCTTTACTTATTTCAACTCTGGCGGGACCATACGGTATGGCGGAATAGAGAGGGGTTGAGTGTTCGGAGCCAAATCAATACAAAAATCAATATTTCTATCGGGTGACATCCCCAGCGAGTCTGCAGGAAATGCCTATGGAAAACTACGAACAACGGGTACTGAATCCATGGAAGGAACCTCCGCAATAGAATCGCGGACATAAGCCAAATAAGCTAGACACCCCTTCTCGACCATACACTGAGCCTTCATATAAGAGATAACCCTACTGGTATAATATGTAGGAATCCCTCTCCAATTTAATCGAGGCAACCCCGGCAAGGTTAAGGTCACTGTCTTGGCATGACAATCCAATATAGCGTGATAAAGTGACAACCAATCCATACCCAAAATGACATCGAAATCAACCATGAAGTAAACGTTTTGCACTAGTCTCAAAACTCCTAATGGTGACTACGCATGAACGATAAACATGGTCTACAACAATAGCATCTCCCATAGGTGTGGACACATATACAGGAGCACTCAAAAAATCACGAGCCATAACCAAATATGAAGCAAAATAGGATGACACGTAGGAATAAGTAGAACCCGGATCAAATAGAACTGAAGAATCTCTACTGCAAACTAAAACAGTACCTGTGATAACAACGTCAGATGACTCAGCCTCATGACTGGCTAGAAAAGTATAACACTGAGGTTGGGCCCCATCACCCTGAACTACATCCCTGGGACGTCCTCTAGTTGACTGGCCTCCACATCTAATGGCCTGACCTCCACCTCTAACAGTCCGGTCTCTACCTCTAGCTGCCTGACCTCTGCCTCTGGCTGGCTGAGCAGGTGGTGCAGCAACTGGGGCCGAAACCATGGCACAATAACCCTGATGCTATGAGCTGCCCAATGCTCGAGGGCAAAATCTAGCAACGTTCCTCAGATCACCACAAGTATAACAGGACCTCGACTGTTGTGACTGCTGACCCTGACGACCTAAGTAACCCCCCTGAAAACTCAGGAGCGGAGATGCACTAACAGGAGCTGGTGGTATGCTGTAGGCTAGCTGGTCAAAAAAATGCATATGAGGTCCACGACCATATGAGGCACCATGGAATGACTAGAGTGTTGAATGAAACGGCCTAGGAGGATGGCCTGTACCAAAAGTACCCCTGCCTCTAGATGTGGCACCGCTGAACCCCCCAGAATGACGTGGTCTCTTGTTAGACCCCTGACCTCCCTAAGAAAGAACCATCTTGACTCGCCTAGCAACAATGGCAGCCGCCTGAAAAGAAATCTCACTCCCGGTCTCTTTAGCAATCTGCAATCT
The DNA here is from genome assembly GCA_000715115.1 of Nicotiana otophora. Classification (NCBI taxonomy): domain Eukaryota; kingdom Viridiplantae; phylum Streptophyta; class Magnoliopsida; order Solanales; family Solanaceae; genus Nicotiana; species Nicotiana otophora. Next base: position 144,955 of record AWOL01S0020561.1, read on the forward strand.
GATAGGCTGAGCAAGTCCGTCAATAAACCTCATCACTCTCTCTCTCTTTCTCGGTAGGAAGCAGAAGAAGAGCATGATGGGACAAATCCACAAAACGGGTCTCATACTGAGTAATAGTCATACTGCCCTACTGGAGAAACTCCAACTAACGACGGTGCTCCTCTCTCAATGTGATAGGGAGAAACTTCTCTAGAAAGAGCTGAGAGAACTGGTCCCAAGTAAGAGGAGGTGACCCCGATGGTCTGGTCAAAAAATAATCTCTCCACCATTTCTTGGCAGAACCAGTCATCTGAAATGCAGCAAAATCAACCCCATTGCCCTTCACCCATGTTCCGTAGCACCTCGAGACAGCTGTCAAGATACTCCTGGGGATCCTCTGAAGGAGCACTACTGAAGTGAACCGGGAAGATCTTGGTAAACCTATCCAATCTCCATAAAGCCTCAAAAGACATAATCGACCCATCATCGGTTTGCGCTGCAACAATTGGCTGAACTACTCCGACTGGATGAGCGTCTGCAGTCTGATACTGGGGAGCCATCTGCTCCGCAGTGTGAGTATCAGGAGTCTGGACTCCTCCACCAGCCTGAGAGACGGTTGGTGTCATAGGAAATGTGCCAGTCTGGGCCACACTCTACATAAGGCCCACCAAATGGACCAAAGCATCCTGAAGCACTAGGGTGGCAATGAACCTCTCTGGGACCTAAGCTGGTCCGACAGGCACAGCCTGGGATGGAACCTCCTCATCAAACTCAACCTGAGGCTCCACCGTCGGTGCTGCTGCTCGAGTTCTGGGCTGAGCTCTGCCCCTACCTCAACCTCTGACACTACCTCGGCCTCGACCCCTGCCTCTCGTAGGAGCTACCACCGTAGGCTCTGGTTGTTGCTAAGGTGAAGAAGTAGTAAGTGTTCTCGCCATCTACGAGAGAATAAGAGTAGAAGAGTTCAATTAGAATTGTGAGAACAAAATCACACGACAGAGAAGAATAAAAGTGAAATGTGTTCCTAAACTTCATAGCCTCTGGGAGATAAGTATAGACGCCTCCGTACCGATCCCTCAGACTCTACTAAGCTCGTTCGTGAATATTGAGACTTAGGCAACCTAGTTCTCTGATACCAGCATGTCACGACACAAAAATTCTCACCATCGCGACCGCGATGACACCTAATATTCCACTTGCTAGGAAAGCCGACGTTAGAGAAATTATTAAGCTAATCCTTATTCTATTCAATAAATAACAGCAAATAAGCTAAAATGGAATACTTCGAGTGCAAAATAATATAAAAACTTCATTAATTACTACCACCTGGATCTGGAGTCACAACTCACAAGCTACTATGCTTTACTAAAAATAGAGTTTGAAATGAAACAATACACTATTTTGAAGTAAGGAAATAGTAAATGATAAAACTAGGAATAGACTCCAGGGTCTGCGGACGCCAGCAAATCTACCTTGGGTCTCTTGACAGCAAATCCAAGCTGCTAAGCCTCACGATCAGCTAGGACCGGTACCACAATCTGCACAAGAAGTGCATGGTGCAGTATCAGTACAACTGACCCCATGTACTGGTAAGTGTCGAGCATAACCTCGGTGAAGTAGTGACGAGGTTATGACAAGACACCTACATAGGATATAGGAGATACAACGGCTAAACATGTACTATTGGGAGGGGGATATGCTAAAGGGGCACATGATATAGGAGATACAATGGAAATGATAACCAAAACAGTCAACATGCTTTTAACCAGTGAAAACAACTAGACACGATGAAGAAAATTATACGGCATCACCCTTCATGCTTTTACTCTCGGTCTCACAATATAAATCAATAGATACGGCATGGCATCACCCTTCGTGCATTAACTCTCATAACGTGGCACGGCATCACCCTTCGTGCATTAACACTCACAACATGGAACGTCATCAACCTTCATGCATTAACACTCACAACATGGCACGACATCACCCTTCGTGCATTAACACTTACAATATGGCACGACATCACCCTTCATGCATTAACACTCTCCCTTACCATAATGCAATGGACAAATAACAACATGGAGATAGAATAACAAGTACAAGCCTTACTTCAACATTTGGTTCCACAATACCAACCTCAACTTCTAAATCAATACTCAATTATTGCTAGAAGATCCGTAAACATGATAAGAACACTCAATTTAACAATACTAGTCTAAACATAGATAACATGAACAAAGGAAGCTAAAATTGCAAGCAACCAAGCCCCCACCCGCATGCTTTAATTCGACTATAATGCATAAGTACTTGTCACCTCACATAAATGTTGTTCCCCAACATCTATACATGTAGCAAAAGACAAACAAGTCAAATCCCCTCAAGTCAAGGTTAGACACAACACTTACCTCGCTCCAAAGGCCACTCAATGCTCAATTACCGGTTTTCTTCTAGAATCCACCTCCAAACCACCCGTATCTATCCACAAACGACTCAATAATATCAAATATTGCTAAAGAAATCAATTGCAATGCATAAATTTAGATTCCCCAAACTTTCCCCCAAAAAGTCAAAATATCGACCCGGGTCCGCTTGGTCAAAACCCAAGGTTCGGACCAAAATCTATTCACCCATTCACCCCCGAGCCCGATTATATAATTTATTTTGAAATCCGACCTCAATTTGAGGTCTAAATTCCAATTATGCAAAAATCCCTAATTCTATCCAAATCCCCAATTTCCACCATGAAAATCCTAGAGTTTAGGTTGAAAACTCATGAAATGTAATGGGTAATTGAAATAAAGTAGGTTAGAATCACTTACCAACAAATTGGGGAAGAATATCTTTTAGGAAAATCGCCTCTAGGTCTTCTAGTTTTGAAATTTTTGAAAGAATGGAAAAATCCCGTTCTAGGTTCTATTTTGTATAACTGACAATAGTGTTCATCACGTTCGCGTGAACACTGTCGCGTTCGCGAATAGCTTTGCCTCAATGACTTACACAATTGCTAGAGGCTATACTCCTTCGCGAAGTTTTAGCCCCCCTGACCTTTGCATTTGCGGAAAAGGACTCGTGTTCGCGTAGTGTAACCTCAGTGTCCCCCTGTCTAGATGATCTACTGCTACGCGTTCGCGTGTGACAATTAACGTTCGCGTAGAGAAATCCCCCCCATGCTCCGTATTCGCGATAGTAGTCTCACATTCGTGTAGGAGAGAAAACCCACCCAGCCCAGTTCACAAATTGCGTTCGCGAGAGTGCCTTCGCGAACGCAAAGAAGGAAACTAGAAGGCACCTGAAACTGTAGAAAACAATCTGAATTTCTAAGCTCAAATCCTCCCGTGGCTTATTTGAAACTCACCCGAGCCCTCGGAGCTCCAAACCAAACATGTACACAAGTCCTAGAACATCATACGAACTTTTTCGCACGATCCAATTGCCAAAATAACACCTAGAACTACGAATCGGACACCAAATCAAATGAAAGTTTCAAGAAAATATTAAAAAATCTATTTTCACAACCGAACGTCTGAATCACGTCAAATCAACTCCGTTTCTCACCAAATTCGACACGCAAGCCATAATTATTATAGTGGACATGTACCGGGTTCCGGAACCAAAATACGGAACCAGTATCAACATAACCCAACATCAGTATGTTCTTAAAATCATTAAACTTTCCAACTTTTAAATTTTTATCAAAATACCATATCTCGAGTTAGGGACCTCACAATTCTATTCTGGGCATACGCCCCGGTCCCAAATTATGATACGGACATACCGGGACCATTAAAACATGGATCCGGATCCATTTACTTAAAATGTTGATCAAAGTCAACTCAAATAGTTTTCAAAGCAAAATTTAATATTTGCACAGTATTTAACATAAACGTTTTCCAAAAACACACTCGAACTGTGCACGTAACTCCAGAAGGGTAAAAATGAGATTTATAAATCTACAGATCACAGAATTAGGTTTTAAAATATAAGATAACCTATCGAGTCATCACAAGTTAACACATTTGTTCCCCAACACCCAAGATAACTTAGAACTAAGAACACGACCAAGATAACTTAAGAAATAGATCACTAAGTAAATAAGAAGATAAATAGTAGAAACTATACAGTTAGGAACTGTAATGACCCAGCCGGTCGTTTTGAATATTGCAGCCCTGCTCCCCCATTTACTGCTTAATTTATTCTTTACAGGCGTTTTAAGACTTACCAGGTAAGTTGGTTCGGGCCCGGAGGGAATTCAGAGTGAAATGAGACACTTAGTCTCACAATTGAAAATTTGAAGTTAGAAAAATTGATCAGATGTGGACTTATGTGTAAACAACCTTGGATTTGAATTTTGATGATTCCAATAGCTCTGTATGGTAATTTTGGACTTAGGAGCATGTCCGGAAAATTATTTGGAGGTCGGTAGAGGAATTAAGCTTGAAATGGCGAAAGTTGAATTTTTAGGAGTTTGGGGGGTTGACTTTTTGATATCAGGGTCGAAATCCGATTCTGAAAATTTTAATAAGTATGTTATGTTATTTATGACTTGTGTGCAAAATTAGAGGTCAATAGAACTTGATTTGATAGGTTTCGGCGTCGTTTGTGGAAACTTGAAATTTCTAAGTTCATTAAGCTCAAATTGGGGCATGATTCGTGGTTTTAATGTTGTTTGATGTGATTTGAGGCTTTGACTAAGTTTGTATGATGTTTTCGGTCTTGTTGGTGTATTTGGTTGAGGTCCCGAGGGGCTCGGGTGAGCTTCAGGGTACTTTCGGACCATTTCTAGGCCATTCTTAGTTGCTGCTTTTTGGCAAAAGAGATGCATCGCGATCATGGACAAATGGCCGCGATCGCAAAGAGCAATTTTGCTGTTTGGGCACTGCGAATCGCGATCACGGAAGACTTTTCACCATCGCGTAGAGGAAACTCCTGCTGCACTAACTCGACTTTGGAAGCTTATATCTCACAATCTATAAGAAATTTTGAGATAAACCAAAAATTAAAGTTGTAGCCCTTTGTGTCTAGTTTGTAGAAAGGTAAACCATTTGTCATTTGGAGCTGTGTACGAAAGGTTGTGGTGGATATACTATACGCTATCTGAGAAGAGTTTGGAAATCTCTGTTGCATAGGGCTAACTTTGGAAGCTTACATCTCGCAATCTATAAAGAATTGAGAGATGAGCAACAAATGAAATTATAGTCCTTTGTGTCTAGTTTGCCAAAAGTTAAACCAATTGCAATTTGGAGTTTTGTACAAAAGGTTATGACCATTATACTAGAGATTATATGGAAGAGGTGGGCACTTGTTCTTCGCGATCACGAAGCATTTTCCGTGATCGCGAAAGGCAAAATTTGGGCTGTGAAAAGTTGTGCTTCAGGATCCCGAAGCATTTTCCACGATTGCGAAGAGTAAATACCTGGGGCAGTAGCTATATTTCGAGGTTTCAGCCATTTTTAACATATTTGGAGCTATGGAGCTCGGATTGAAGCGGTGTTTGAGAGGATTTTTACCATATGAATTTGGGTAAGTGTTCTATATCTGAAAGTGATTATACTTCATGATTCTATGGTTATATTCATCATTTATTTTGGATTTAAATGGAAAAAATCAAGTTTTTTGCAAAATCTTTCAAAAATAAAAATTTACGATTTGGAGGTCGAGTTGTTATTGGAATTTGATAAAATTGGTATGGTTGAACTCGTATCGGAATGGATGTTCAGATTTTTTAACGTTTATCAGGTTCCGAGACGTGGGCTCCACAGGCAATTTTGAGTTAAATTTTGGATTTTTATGAAAATTAGCATTTTCTTATGGAATTAATTCCAATAAAGTTTATTGACTGAATCGAATTAGTTGTGGCTAGATTCGAGGCGTTTGTAGGCCAATTCACAAAGCAAAGGCATAGCGTAGTAAAGAATTATACGGTTTGAAGTAAGTAACACTTCTAAACTTGGTTCTAAGGGTAGTAATCCCCGAATTTGGTATGATATAAATTGTTTGGAGGTGACGCACACGATAGATGACGAGCATGTGGGCGTGCACCATATAAATTGTGTCTTGAATGAATCATGTGCAGTTGTATGATTAATGAATCGTGTTATTATCTGAACATTATCCACGTGTTAGAGAATTTGAGCTGAGGCTCCTATTAAAGATCATGTTTAGGCTACGTGCCAATATTTTGGGACCCATGGGGTCGTGTTGCTGTTGAATTAATTGTTCAAAAATATATATTTCACACTCAGTAATATTTGTCTATTATGAGGATATTTATGGGATTGAGCGCCCGCCTGCAGTAGGCCTTATTGGCTTTATTATTAAATGGACCGGGGTTTCCCATCTGTAGCAGGCCTTATTGGCTTTATTATTATACAGATCGGGACCTCCCACCTGCAGTAGGCCATATCGACTTTATATAGCGCTTGGGATGAAGGAGCCCCTCCGGAGTCTGTACACACCCCCAATGAGCGTAGATGATTATATATATTCGAGATGGATTTCCCTGGGTATGGACTTGCCTTACTAATTTATATGGTACTGAATTTACCTGGACATGGATCTTGTTCGTATCATTTACATTAGGGGATAAATTACCCTAGGGATGGATTGGCCTTATATGGTACTGAGTGATTGACTGTCAGTCAATGTGTATTTATATACAGGTTGGAACACCCCTGGGCTGGATTGGCCATAAACAGTACCGAGTGACCAAATAATTGGTGACCAATATTTACTTGAGGTCTTTCTACTGAGATGTCGTATTCCTCATATCATGCAGTATTGATCTATTTCACTTGTACTGAATTTAACTGTTGAACTTGAATGCATGCCTACATTGTTGTACCATTATTTATACTGGACCGTACTTGCAGAGCTTGTCATTACTTTTAGCCCAGAGGTTAGTCTTATTACTTATTGAGTTAGTTATACTCATACTACACTCTACACCTTGTGTGCAGATCTAGGTGCTTCCGGATACGATGGCTGCTAGGTTTCAAAGTTAATTCTGTTGGGAACTATCAAGGTAGTTGCTTGACGTATGCATACTCGATTCCTTTCTTGTTTAATTATTGTACCGTTCTATATTTTCAGATAGGGATTTTTATCTGTTAGACTTTGTATTCATATTAGATGCTCTTGTACTCAGTGACACCGGGTTTTGGGAGTGATTATACATGTATTTGTGAGTTTTTCTTTCGCTTAATTTAGATATTATGTTTTCAAACTTAAAAGATATGGTGGTTTATTGAGATTGTCGTCTTACCTAGTAGTGAGATAGGCGCCATCACGACGAGTGAGATTTTGGGTATTGACATGAACATTATAGAACTGTTAAGACTAATAATACATAATAGGATAACAGAGAAAGTAAACTTACGCCTTAAGGATAGTATGCTTCCCAAATGCTGGTAAAACTTTGAAAAATATTTAAATGAAAAAACATCCTTCATTTAGAAGACTAAACTTTTATAATAAAAATAAATGGTTGATTTTAAAAACAATTAAGAAAAATTGATAGAAAATATGTTTGTGCTAATTACAATATTCAGGTTTATAAAGACCTTATATTTATTAAACCAAGAAAGCAAACCTTGTTAGAAATAACAAAAGAAATAAAAACTTACAGACAAGCTTTAATTGGTTATAAAAACCAAAGAACTTATATTATTTTTAATTTAAAAGGAATAAAAATTTGTATCAATAGGTACACAACTCAGTTTTAAAATGAATGATTAAGATAAAAATAAAATTCTTAATGACATAAACCAATCTCTGGCGGTAACGAATATTGCCAAAATTAAAAATGATTTACAAAACTGGAGTATTCCAAGAGAATCCTATAATACAATATATCATACTGGTAAGTTTGATTTTATAAAAAATTATAACATCAAAACTTGCGAATCCACTGTTGCCATCAATAACTCTATATAAACAATCAAGTTATTAGCAGCACAAGATATTCAACAATATAGAAAGATATTTAATTTCCTTCACATTGGATCAGTACAAACGGCAGCCAAACCTTTATATAGATTAGGTTTAGATACCCCTTTCTGTCTCTTATTAAGAGATGACAGACTTCTGATCTTTGATGATTCGTTATTAGGAGTTTTACAAAGTAACATAGTCCAAGGATCAGTATACTTTAATTGTTATCAAAACTTTTCAGTTGACGTAAATGACCATAATGTTTTGGATACATTAACTCTTAATATAAAAACAAAAAATATGAATAGCAAAGTTAATACAAAAGAGATAGGTGTAATATATAGAGTGTATTACAGACTAATGAAAATAACTTTATCCCCAAAATCTAAAATCGAAAGTAATACAATAGTTATTATGCTCATGGAAGCAAATCAAGAACATAGTAACACTTTCGTCCGTAGAATGATTCAATATGATGAAATATTGTTAAAAGATGAATGGTGTTTTAACGCCATCACCCAACCAAAATATGAACATGAGAGTTCTTTCATCGAACAAGTCATTCAATATCCAACAAGTGTCATTGACTTAAAATATTTAAGAGCAGGCACATCTAGTGAAGCTTCTTCTAGTAGAAGAATGTTCTTTACTAGACCTTCTTCTTCCAAACCCCAGGAGTATAGTGGAAGTAACAAATGTGATGAAGAGTTAATTGAAGAAATTAACACAAAACATAAGGGAGTAGATTTTAACAAAATTATTCCCCAAGTTATTTATCAAAATGGACCCTTGTAGCTATTCCATGAAGCCCAGCTGCAGAGACCATTGATCAATTAAAAGTAATCTGAGCCGATGACTTTGAAATAGATTGGAAAAGTCTAGATGCTCAATGGTTACACCCCAACAATATTATTAACAAAAAATGGTACGTAGATACGTATTCCTTAAAACATAGATTATCTTTTACAAATAAATGGATTAAAGATTTAAAAAGAATCAAGTGTAATATTGAATTCTTTAAATAGTTTGAAATAACAAGACATATTCCAAATAAAAAAGAATCCCTTCAAATGTTAGTTAATAAGTGGTATACCAAAAACAAAGGTATAATAGAAGCCACTACTCCACCCTTAGAAGAAATTCTAATACCAGTTCAAAGTGAAGTAATCACAGCTTCCCCTTTCAAAAGAGTAAGCGTTCACATTGAAAGTGGACCAACTAACAAAGATATTAATAAAACTATTGTGCAAAATAATTACACAAATAACCTATTACATGTGGTATCAAACCAATTAAAATATACGAATAAACTAGGGGTTACCACAAGGTCCATAACAACCTCTAAAATTGAAACACGTCTAATAATAAAACTTCCAAAATATTCTAAAGAGAAGTTTTCAGAATTAAAATAAAAGTTCGATTTTACTGACGAACTTCTAGGAAACATAGAAGAACAGCTTAAATCTAAATTAACTATCGCTAATGCAGTTTTCAACCAAGCTAGCACTAGTAAGAATGATAAAACAATAGAACTTCATAATTTATAGAATAAATTAAGTTCTGTTGAAAGCAAATATACTGCTCTAAAGGCAAAAGAAGACTTCCCTGATAAAAGCAAAAAACTAGAAAATATAATAAAAACTTCTAGTGAAATTTCCGAAGCAATTAAAAAAATAAAAACGATCTCTATAATCAAAACTATTGACTCCGAAATTAGTAGAATTAATAATGACCCAAGACATTCTAACAAAACGAATTACTATGGTAAAGCATCTGTCACGACCCAAAATCACACTTTCGTGATGGCACCTATCTTAATACTAGGCAAGCCAACAACCTCCATAAACCACAATTTCTTTTAAATACGAAAAATATAATAATTACTTTAAGAAACAACACCACACATACTGATATAAATACACTCTCAAAACCTGGTGACACTGAGTACATGAGCATCTATACATTACAAGTCTAGAAAACGTGGTCTATAATGATCTGACACCAAATATAATAAACAACGAGATAGGGAAGGAGAGACAAGGTTTGCGAAACATGGCAGCTACCTCTGAATCCATTGAAAATTGACTGTGTAAAAGAATCAACACCTACTGTATCCGGAATCACCTGGATCTACAGATGAAGTGCAGAGTGTAGTATGAGTACAACCAACTCAGTAAGTAACAATAATAAACAAAGAACTGAAAGTAGTGACAAGCTTCTCAGCTAAGTCCAAATACAGTACTTTCCAATATAAAAGAGTAGGCATGATCTCAAGTTCAACATTTAAGATTTCACTGAAACATCATATCAAGTTTAACCGAATCAGAAAATAATGTTTTTCGAAATATCCAAAAACAAATAGTGATATATGACAGCTGAAATGCAGTAAATAATGAAATCAATACATCCTCTCGGAGTAACAGTCACTCAGTCCTCCCATTCACTCCAACCTCACAGTCACTCTTTCCTCATAGTCACTCTTTCCTCACAGTCTCTCAGCACTCGGCACTCGCACTCGGCACTCGCACTCATTAGGTACCTGCATTCACTGGGGGTGTGTATAGACTCCAGAGGGGCTGCTTCAGCCCAAGCACTACATCAAGTAAATCATGGCATAAATCAATGAAACATGTTGCGGCGTGCAACCCGATCCATAAATATCCTTAGTTATCAACCTCTCCAGTCTCCCGGGCTCTAAGAAATCATTATAAGCAGCCCAACAACAATGATATGATGCATCAATAATGGATAAAGAGACTGAGATAAAAATGTGCAAATAGAACTGTGACTGAGTACAAAACAACATTTAGCAATTACATTCACAAGTACACGATCTATGTGGGTCCCAACAGTGTAAATATATGATTTATAGATCACTTTCTCTAATACGGGGAAAACTGTACGGATATCAACAAATTTCTCAACTACACAGTTCCATAGAATTGGCCAAGTCATAATTTCAATGGTGCACACCCACACGCCCGTCACCTAGCATGTGTATCACCTCAAAACTAATCACATAATACATATTCCGGGGTTTCATACCCTTCGGACCAAATTTAGAACGGTTACTTACCTCAAACCATGTAATTCTTTATTCTGCAATGTCTTAGTCTCGCCTCGTGAATTGGCCTCCAAACGCCTCGAATCCAGCCACAAATAATTCGATTCAGTCAATAATATTTATTGGAATTAATTCCATAAGAAAATATTAAATTTCCATCAAAATACAAAATTTAGCTCAAAACTCACCCATGAGGCCCACGTCTTGGAACCCGACAAAAGTTATAAAATTCGGAAGTCTATTAAACCACGAGTCTAACCATACCAATTTTACCAAAATCTGTCCTCATCTTGACCTCCAAATCATCAAATCGTATTTTCAAATCCTTAAGTTCAAATCCTCGATTTACACCTCAAAAATATGTAATCTAGTTGGATTATTCGATAATAATTCAATATTATGAAGTAGAAATGATCACAAGTGACTTACCTCAAGATTTCTCGCGAAAACCTCGCTCAAAATCGCCCAGCCCGAGCTTGAAATGCCCAAAAATGGCAAAAGCTCGGAACCCCTCTGTTTTTCTACTGCCCAGGGGTTTCCGCTTCTACAGGATTTTGTGCGTATCTGCGGACAAGCTTCTGCGAGGAGCTATCTGCTTCTGCGAAGCTGTCTCACCAAACGCCCTTGCGCTTCTGCGATCAAACGCCTGCAAGTGCGGGGATGCTTCTGCGGCTACCTGTCGCTTCCGCAATCGAAACCCCAGCCACGACTGGACATATATGCGATGGAAGGCTCGCTTCTGCGAGCTCGCACCTGCGATGGACATTTCGCACGTGCGATTACATTAGATGGCAGAAACCTTCAAATTTTCTTCTAAGTCTGAATTTGATAAGTTAACCCTCTGAAACTCACCCGAGGCCCCCGGGACCTCAACCAAATATACCAACAAGTCCTAAAACACCATACGAACTTAATTGAACCCTCAAATTACCTCAAAAATTCTAAAACCACGAATCATACCCCAATTCAAGCCTAATGAATTTTGAAATTTCATGTTTCCACAAACGACATCGGAACCTATCAAATCAAGTCCGATTGACCTCAAATTTTGTACACAAGTCATAAATGACATAACGAACCTATTAAAATTTTCAGAATCGGATTTCGACTCTGATATCAAAAAGTCAACTCCCCGGTCAAACTTCCCAAAAATTCGACTTTCGCCATTTCAAGCCTAATTCCACTACGGACCTTCAAATAATTTTTCGGATACACTCCTAAGTCCAAAATTACCATACAGAGCTATTGAAATCATCAGAATTAAATTCCGATGTTGTTTACACATATGTCAATATCTTGTCAACTTTTCCAACTTAAGTTTTTAATTATGAGACTAAGTCTCTCATTTCACTCCGAAATTCTTTCGGCCCCGAACCAACTAACACGGTAAGTCATAAAAAACTATAAAGCATAACTTGAGTAGTAAATGGAGGAACGGGGTTATAATACTCAAAACGACCGGACGGGTCGTTACAGTAAACAAGGAGCATACAATGTGTTTCCAAAAAGGACTTGAGGGATAAGAATGAGAAGAATGCCTGAATTTTTCTTGAAAACCATCATGTTTTCATTTGTAGGGACAAACCCACAATTTGCAAATGTTGAAACCGTGGTGAAGAGGGAAACAGTATGCAAGTTAAGCCCCTTTTCTTTGAGAACTTGTTTTGCACTTGGAATAAAGCTTATGTAGATAGAAACTAAGGAAGAACCAAGAACAACAACACCTAGAGTATAACCAAAAACCACATAACTCAAGAATCTTAAAGACTTCAATTTGACATTAATTGTTTCACTGTCCTCCATAGAATTGGTTATTGCATGTTCAAAATTATTATCCTCTTTTTCATGTCCTAGCTCAAGATGATGGATGGAGTTCCTAGTAGAGTTTGAAGAGTCGTGAGAATCTATGCTAATAATAGAGTTTGAAGATTCAATTTTGTTTTGTAAAACCGTTTTTTCCATGGAAATTTTGGACTTCATGAGTTGAAGTCTAAGAAAATAGGTAACAACCTCCCCACCAAGAAATATTAATATGGTTAAGAAGACAAGTTGAGCGTTTGAGAAAACCTCCATTTCAACAGTGGACATGCTAGAAACTGTGGCAGCAGAAACAGAAGTGAAAAACACATCAAAGTTTTGAGGCCTAAATGACGGCAGAGTTCTAGGTTTTGAAATAGTCAAAGCTAAAAAACCTAACAATGAAAGGATCATGAAATAACTTCAATCCAAAATGGCATTACGCCAAGATTGACAATATGAAAAATAGAGAAGGAAAAACCTTGGCGGTAAGATGATGAAAACATTTTCATTTTCATCTTAGTTAATCTTTACTTGGTAATAAACTGGCTTGACTCTATGTCCAAGGGTTGATTTATAGTAAGTAGTATGAAGTAGTGGAGTTTCCCTGTGCTAGGGTCTTTCGTTTTTAATTTGGCACGCGCTGTCCAGCATCCGCATTGGAGATGACTAATCCGAAATTATCAACGTGTAAGGCTCGAGGAGAAATGCTCCCGGGTAAGCTTTAAATCCCAACAAGGATTAGTGTATCAGAATATTTTAAGGAGTCAGAATATAATAATTCTTGGAAAATCATAAGTAATTCTTTTATCATAGGTAGTGGAAAAAGATGCTATGCCATTTGAACAACGTGTTAAAATATAGGATGCATCTTATATTCTTCAATACTGGCAGAATTGGTTGAAATCTTGACCATAACACAAAAATGGAATGCAATAATTTTACGCAGAGTAGGCAACTCAAAAGCGTAATCATTCATCAAATACAAGGAAACGATATCCTGATTCTTTCTTTCCTAATTATGCCAATAGTGAATATTTTAAATATTTTTTAAGTAGTGTAATACTTTATTCTATTTTATATGATAATATTTGACAAAATATAAATTTAATATCTACAAATTGTATGAATTAATATATATTAAAGTAATTCTAACATTATGTACGGTTCAAAAATAAAATACAATACCAGATAAATTATAAGATGCCCATATCTCATGATTGACACTTCTTGATTGAATCTAGCCCACATCTAATAAAATTTGACTTTTGAATCATCTGCTATGTATCACCTTCGTATTGCCATCTATGACACTCTCAACATGCAATTTAAATGAAAAAGCATCATTGCATGCCATGTCATATGTTGACTTGTTTGCCTTGATACTTTCAGTCACAAGTTAAATCCAAGCGGAAGTTGCACTTAAGTTTTTTTTTTTTTTTTTTTACTTTTTTGTTTTTGGTAATATCACTTAATGTTCATGCAAACATAACCTAAGCATCACATACTAGAAAAAGCAGATGAGTATTGATGTTGAGTAGAATGAGATTACTTGTGCCGGGTGTTAAGAGAATTTGAATTGTCCGAATTCTGGTCTGACATGGTTTGGAGGCTGTCCTTTTTTTTTTTTCTTAATTAAAACTAGGCTTCCTTTAATCATTGATGTGCAAGATGTTACACTGTAACCAAACTTTATATATGATCATTGCCTGATGAACCGATAGATGATTTAAAGTTTTACCCTTCATTTTTGTGTTTCGAGACCTCAAACAACTCCGTTTAATGTTTTTCGATTTGTGTGCGCTGTCCGTGTCCTTTTTCCGAAAGTTTTTTATGAGAAAATTGATGAAAATGTGAAATGGTGCCTTAAAACAAAATTTGTTGAAAACTTGAAGTTTAAAGGTTTAAAAAATTTCTAAGTTTGACCATAGTTTGACTTTGTTGTTACCGGGTTCGGATTTCTGTTCCGAAACGTGGTATAAGTTTATTACAACATATATAATCTGCAATTGTTAGTACAAAACAAAGTTGATTTGACGTGATTCAGGCATCCGATTGAGAAATTAAAAGTTCTAAGTTTCATTGAAATTTTCATTCGTTTTGGTGTCTGATTCGTAGTTCTAGCTATTACTTTGGTGTTTTGATCACACGAGCGAGTTCGTATGATGTTTTTGCACTTGTGTGCATATTTGGTTTGGAGACCCGAGGGCTCGGGTGAGCTTCGAATAGGCTACGAATGGTTTGCACTTAGGAAAATTTCTGGTTTTGTGCTTCTCCTGTCATCTGGTGCTTTCTTCTTCGCGATCGCAATGATACTCCCGCGATCACGAAGAGTAATCTGTGCTGGGGAAGCTTTTCTTCCTCGCAAACACGGTGGCTAGTACGTGAACACGAAGCTTTGGGGGTTGCCCTTCGCAAACGCGGGCAGTCTTTCGCGAACGTGTAGTGTTGAGGGACATGGGCAGGGGGATCTGTGGTTTGCTCTACGTGAACGCGAGCCCTGGCTCGCGAATACGAACGCCTGGGGAGAAGACTTCGCGAACGCGTGAGAAAACGCACGAACGCATAGGCCATTTGGGTCGTTGTGCATAGAAAATGTGGAAATTATTCCACGGAAATATTGTTGGCGGCAATTCCCACCGAAATTCAATGGAAAAAGTAAAATTTCTTTTCCACGTATAAACAATAACGTTTCCCATTGACTATTCGTGTAAACATTTTTGCGCAAAAATACGCGTAATTTAGTTCCCTCTAATTCGGTGGAAAAAGTCATTAAAACAATAATTATAGAAAACTAAAAAAATTTCCCAGGGAAAACAGTGGAAAAAAATACATTTTCAAATATTCCCACAAATTGTGTGTGAACGAAATTTTTTGAATTTTGAATTTTTGTACTTGATTAAAAAAAATTAAAAATTTATGTGAACGAAAACTTTCCCACGGAGAATTCCCACGGAAGTAGTGGGAAAGTTTTATTATTATTCACATAACGTTTTTGTTTTCTCTTAGTCTATTTCGTGTTTTCTCCCTCTGTCTCTCCACTCCAACGACGAATGTTTCACCTCACTCAATTTTCAGGTAAGCCACCCCCCCCCCACTCTCTCTC